>JAPZVO010001646.1:0-14000 GCA_029962745.1 Echinometra lucunter | reverse complement strand
ATACATCAACGAAAAGAAAATTATGTCGTCTTGAAGATTCGTACAGCAATAAGACATGATCTTTTAGACATTACGAGTTATATGGTCCATTAATCACAACAACTTTCACTTTCAAATCTTGCTGTGATTAATCGACAATTATAACGAATGTGACTTATTAAGCAAAATTCGAATTCTTCCCTTTAATTTGATGTACAAGAAATCATGTTTCATTCAGAACTATTCATTTTTCCCCTCATTTTTCTAGAATACATTTTCAAGATTCTTGGATGCACTGGAAATACATGTGGACACTAAATTAGATTCATGACTCAACGTACAGATGTTTTAACAACAATCAGTGGCGTAATAGCCGGGGGGGGGGGGGGGCAGGGGGGGGGGCAGAGTGCCCCCCCCCCCCCCCCTTGAAGGATTTCAGCGGGAAAATCCACCAAACCAACGGGAAAAAATGAAAGGGAGGAAAAGGAAGAAAAAGGAAGGGAGAAAGGGAAAGGAAGAAGAAGAAAGGAAAAGAAAGAAGGAGAAAGGGAAAGAAAGAAGGAGAAAGGGAAAGAAAGAAGGAGAAAGGGAAAGGAAGAAGGAGAAAGGGAAAGGAAGAAGGAGAACTGGAAAAGAAAAAGGAAAAGGGGGAGAAAGAAAAAGAGAGAGAGGGGGAAAAGAGGGAAAGGGGGAAAAAGAAAAAAGCAAAGGGAAACAAAAGAAATGAGGGAAAATTTAGTACCCAAACCCCGGAGTTTCCGGGTGCTCCACTCCCTGGACCCCCGAAGTGGCTTTCCCTGTAGACCCCCTATCCGGGGGCCCTAAGCTAGAACCCTGGGCCCCACCCGCTAAGGGCTTCGCAACAATTCTGGGTGGCGACATGTTTGCGTCTGGTCGTGTGGTGCAAATATTCGAATTTTCTGCTGTCCCGGTCCCCCGGCTTCGGCGGGAGCCTCGGGGCTCCCCGCTGCGACTTTGGCTGCATTTTCGGAGGAATCGATGCGTTAATGAGTTTCGCAAGCGTCCCTGCAGTGAATTTGAGAACAACCCAGATCTTGCATCGCTAACACAATCTTTAATCATTGCAATGTTTTGGGTCTTTTTTTATATTTTGCCTCTAGTTTTTTCCCCTGAGAACCACTTACCACTGACGTATATTTACGCAATGATTTTTTTGTATGTATATTCATATGAATTTTTCTTGTAGTGCTTTTCTGCATATGTTTGCTGATATCTTGCTTTAAATCGTTAAAAACTCTGCAATAGGCCTATATTTGTGCCTTATTGAGCATTATGCGGCTCTTTTTTTCTGGGGGGGCGGCATAATTTTCCTCACTCGGGCCAACTATTTTTTTTTTTTTTTTAATCCAGCATCCTTTATTCAAGTTGAATAAAAATGTCATTAGAGGTTTCATACAGTTGTTTTGCTCTCCTGCATTTGTTTTCCCAAAACACACATAAAATACTAATCGCATGATTATTTTTTTGTCAGCCCTTAAATAACTTAGTAATTGTATTATAAAAATTTAGCATGTACATTTTTTTTTAATTGAAACATGGGGTATTGTGTCTGTAACCACTAATGTGTATATTGCGTTCATTCAATGCTGAATTTGTTGCAGACCTACAAGCATATATAAGTTATGGGTTCTTTCTCTTCTTTTTAACCATCCTATCGGACTGCAGAATCTTCTTTGCTTTTGTTTTGTATACACATATCACGACATGTACTTGCGGATAGACCACTAGAATGCATTCATTGATCGATCTTTCTTATTCTACAGATCACACAGGCTTAAGTCCTGCTTCCTGCTTTGCCCTTTTTTTGAAATTACTATTTAGCTTTCTCCATTTGATATGACCTCGTTTTGATATTTTTTGTGTTTTTATAGATTTCATCAGGAGAGACGGACACAGTAAGATTATTTATTTTTTTTTCCGTCCTTGCCTTATTTTGCTTACTTGCGTTCTTGTTGATATTTGTTGCTTGTTTGTTTACATTAGGTCTATTTTTAGTAATTCACTAAGGATCAGTTAAGTTTGTTTTGTTTTCATTTTTGTCCTTTTTCTCATCACCTTTATTTCCAACCCCCCACTCCAAATTTTGCACTGCACAAGGTCAATTCCCCTGCTTCATTTCTGTTCTTTCTTCTTTTACTCCTCTTTTATTGCCTTTTCACTGACACAAATTCTTTCTTCTTCTCTTCTACACATACTCGGGAACAGGCACGTAGCACAGTGTATTGTTTCCTTTAGGTTCCATTTAACCACCATCTCCCCTGCTTATGACGAATTTTTCTAGGTTTCCATTTAGCTCTTTAAATAACGATGACTTGTTGTCTCTCTCGGCGCAACATGGCGTTACTCGCACACTAGATAATCATGATAACTCCAACTATGATGCACACATACAGACTTTTATGGACAACAATACATCCGATCTTAATTACAACTTGGATGCAAATGATCACTTCGGACAGCTCACTACATCACATTATTTCACAGAACAACATTTCAAATCATACATTACATCAAATAACACTGGCGAAAGTTTTTTTCTTCTCCATTTTAATATCAGAAGTGCCAGTAAAAACTTTTATAAACTTAGACTATTTCTAGATAAAAACCGGTTTCTGAAAACTTCATTTATTGGTTTAACCGGAACATGGTTCTCTGATAATCCATGTTCCCTCTTCACACTCCCTGATTTTGATTTGATTGTTAACAATAGAACACTAAGACCTGGGGGTGGCGTAGCTCTTTACATACCGCAACAATACGACCATACTCTTATAGCTAACATGACCATATCAAACGACGTTCTAGAAACCTTATTTGTTGAAGTCACAAACCCCAAAGGTAAAAACTTAGTACTTGGTGTTTTTTATAGACCCCCTCAATCTAATATTAATACTTTTTTAGAATCTCTTAATGAAATTTTATCAAATCCTGTTTTGAAAAATAAAGATTGCTTTTTTATGGGTGACTTTAATATTAACTTAGTAGATTGTAATTCAAACAGCACCTCACATGCGTTTCTCGAAATGTTTCTTTCATATTCTTTTTTACCGCTTATCACTAAACCGACAAGAGTGACAGATAACTCGGCCACTTTAATTGATAATATTTTTAGTAATATAACTCAACAAATTCCCAAAGCCGGTATTATCCTTAGTGACATTACTAATCACTTTCCAATTTTTGCTAAATTATCTACAAATAAAATTATCATGAAAGAAACATTCAATGCTCCATTTCGAAAGATAACTGATGACAACATTAACAATCTAATTAATACTTTAAATACAACAGACTGGTCAACTGTTTTTGAATCCACAGACGTTGATGACGCATATAACTTTTTCATTTCCAAATTAACCTCTTCTCTAGATACTCACGTTCCTTTTACCACTAACAGAAAATCGAATTATAAAAAGGTTCCACTCCACCCTTGGATTACTAAATCACTTTTGAGATCAATCAATCGAAAGAACAACCTTTACTATAAATACATAACTAAACAAAGTAACGAATCTCGCTTTAAATATACTTCATACAAAAACACACTTACTACTTTATTACGCATTGTAAAAAGAGAATATTATACCTCCCAACTCAATTTGTGCAAAAACGATATGAGGAACACATGGAAAATTATTAATGGAGCATTAAATAAAAACAAAAAAAGTACTTCTATAACAAAAATAAAATTAAACAATACAATTACCGACGATAACACCTCAATAGCACAAGAATTTAATTCATATTTTTCAAACATTGGCAACAATCTGGCAAGCAAAGTCCCTCAAACTCATGAATCGTTCAACAGTTTTCTTGACAACCCAAATCCAAACTCTATATTTTTTAATCCTACTAACACAAGAGAAATTATTAATATTGTTAATAATCTACAGACCAAGAAGAGCCCAGGTTTCGATGGTATTCCTAATTTCCTACTTTAAAAAATTATTTTAACTATCGTCGATCCTCTGGTCCACATATTTAATGTTTGTATGAACACAGGGAAGGTACCTAACCTAATGAAAATAGCCAAAGTCATCCCCCTTTACAAAAAAGGTGATAATCAGCTTGTTTCTAATTACCGTCCTATTTCATTGCTCACTTCGTAATCTGAAATTCTCGAAAAACTTATACATACTCGTACAACTACGTTCTTTAAGAAATACAATACTTTTTCGAACTCGCAATTTGGTTTCCGCAAAAATCATAGCACCTCACATGCAATTTTGACTTTTATTAATAAAATTACTTCTTCCATAGATAAAGGTTGTCATACTGTTGGTATTTTCCTGGACTTCTCCAAGGCCTTCGATACCATTAACCACGAAATACTTCTTCATAAACTTTCTTTTTATGGTATCAGGGGGAAGGCCTTGGAGTGGTTCAAGAGCTACCTAACAGACAGGTCTCAATTTGTGTCAGTCAACAACGTTGTTTCTTCTACTCTTCCTAGTACATGTGGAGTACCACAGGGTAGTTTACTTGGTCCTCTTCTTTTTATTACATATATTAATGACATTAAAAAAAGTTCTACTTTACTAACATTTGTATTGTTTGCTGACGATTCGAACATTTTCTTTTCTCATGATAACCTAAACCAAGTTGTAAGAATTGTAAACTCAGAACTTATACATGTCACTGACTGGATTAAAGCGAATAAACTATGACTTAACTTACAAAAGACGAATTTTATACTTTTTAGTAACAGAATAAATACAATACCTGATAACATAATTTTTGATAATACTGTTCTTGAAAATGTTTCAGAGACCAGATTTTTGGGGGTTTCTATTGATAAAAAGCTCTCATGGAAACCACACATCAATAATATTTGCAAAACAATTTCAAGAAACATCGGAATTATCAACAAACTCAAATATTTTCTCCCATCTCACACTTTACTTACACTGTATCATACATTAATATTACCATACATTAATTATGGCATTTTGGCATGGGGTTGTGCGACCCAAACACAATTACAAATAATACTGTTGCTGCAGGAGAAGGCTCTTAGAATAATTTTTCAAACCCAATTCAGATCACACACAGATATACTATTCTTCCAAAATAATATTCTTAAAGTGAGCGATTTATATCTTTTCCAACTCGCCCAATTTATGTATAAACTAAACAAAGATGATCTCCCAACAATTTTTTTCAAATATGTTCTGTAAAAACTCCTCTATACACGATTACCCAACGAGACAACGTAACTGTTATCACCTACCCCCTACTCGTACTATATTAGCGAAAAACTCTTTTATCTTTTTTGGACCAGTGTATTGGAATTCCCTGCCCAACGACTTTAAAGAATCTACAAACCTTAATATTTTTAAACGCAAACTTAAAAAGATGCTCATTTGTCAATACTCCACACCAACAAGTCAAGCTAACACATAACCTAAAACTACATAATAACTTAACCTTTAACCACCAATAAACTTGTCAAACTTTACTTATGAAAAAAAAAACAACACTACAACATGATACAATACATTACGACCTGTGCACCTGCCATGTTTCCTCTTTTCATTTGCACCTCCCTTATCTCCCTCTTTCTTTCCTTTGCCACTTTACCCTCCCTATTATAATTTTGTAAGTACTTTTTTGTGTGTGTTACCACTGTAACTATTATTATTTGAACTACTTTCTCTTATTTTTTTTGTCGCTTATTCGTTTTATTTTGATATTTGTGGATTACTTGTTTTAAGTTTGTCTTCTGCGTCCGTCTCGATTTTTGTATATAGTTGTATATATAGTTTGTTTATAATTAGTATTGAAACTAAGTTTAGGGGCTTGCCTTCTTTACAAGCTTTTGCTTTTCTTGGCAAGTCCCTCCGTTTATTTCTCGTTTCTTTTCATTGACAAAATTACTGCAACAAATTGTAGCTTTGTTTAATTTATATTCAACATTTGTTACGAAATGTCATTGATTTGTTTGTATTATCTATTATATTGAATATGTATTGTTACTTTGATTGTATTTTGAAAAAAATTGTTGAACGGAAATAAACAAATAAATCAAATCAATAAAAGCAACTCGCGGTGCAGGCTCACCTCTGCATATTCTATTTCTAGACTTAGATTCCGGGAAATTTTCGGCTTTGCCCCCCCCCCCCCCCCCCGATAACAGGCAGAGAATGTAAGAGACTGGGAACTGGGGTAAAAATATAGATGTTTTTTCATTTCTATATTTTGTATTTTATTTCACATGTTGTATTAGTTATGTAGACATGCATTCTTTACTTGTTGTTCGTTACTTGAACTATTTTGTCTAAACACAACATTAAAAAATAAGTTTCCCCTAAAACAAATCTCTGTAAGCTATACTTCTCAGCTACATTCCGTGTAAAATTCAGGGGAAATCATTCAGCCATGCACGCTTCAGCGAACACGCCCTCAATGCAAAATGGTCACTTTTTAAAAATTCACAAGCCTAATGTTATAACTTTGATTCAGTGATGACTGCGCAAATTTCAAACCGTGAAATTTGGCGCACAAGTCATTTGGTATGTTAGAAAGCAAAACGTATGTTGCACACCTTCTTTGGCAGAAAATTTGAAATATGTTCTGAGATCACTGAATCAAATTTATGACATAATAGACAACTTGCCTTTAGGGCGTGCTCACTGACTGAAGAATTTCCCCTGAATTTGTTTAAAAATTTAGCTGAGAAGTATACAGTAGCTACATGTCTCTGTATTCACATTTCCTCAAATGTTCCCAATTCAGAAATTAATGAGATTTGTTTCAGGGGGAACTTATCTTTAGGTGGTCTGTCATCTTTGACAGATGACCCTTTAATTTCGTCAGAATTTTCGTTCTTTATTATTAGGTGTTCTGACAACTTTGACAGATCACCTTTCGATTTGGTCAGAATTCTCTTTTTTTATTAGGTGGTCTGTCATTTGACAGATCACCTCTTCATTTAGTTAGAATCGTTTTATCTTTATTCTTATTCTTCCACTTTTTTGTGCCAACGAAATCTCAAAATTTGTTCGTTCGATTTTCGTCCGATTTTCGTCAGCTATTATGCCTATTGAGGACAAGTTCCATGAAACTTTTCAGGTTCATCAGGTCATGTTGACGTCATCAAGACGCCATTTTGTAAATATCATATCATGATCATATCTTCATAACGGAATGTCATTTCTCATTCATATTTGGCATGATAAATATTCATATCACTCTGAACAATTCCATCTTTTTAAACGCGCACGTACGCGCACGTCCGCGCGTCAGTGCGCGCGCAAAAATTAAAAATGCTCAGAATCGAGTCAAATTTATTTTGCACACTTTTCAGGCCATTTTAAGCATTTCAAAAATTTACGCGCGTCCGCGTCCACACGCGCAGGTCTTAAATAACGTAAAAATGCCGGGTTTTTTTCACTTGATTTGCATATATTGACATTTTCCTAACAATATTTTTCATTAATTTAAAACTGATTTCGACTAACCATAAGGTCGCACGCGCGCGCCAAAGTTCAAAATCCGTGCGCTCGTCTTTGGGGCAAATAATGTAAAAACACGCAAAAACATGCTCCTCTAAAATCCACCATAGCTCCTCAGAATGCATGGAGACCCCAATTTTTTCCCATATTCTGAAAGCTTATGGGTTGTAGATGTGAATTTTACTCTTTTGACGCTATGACGTCATCCTATTCTTATGTGAACTCAAAATTTGAATTTTTAATTTTTGACGTTATATTTTTTGCCTTTAACCAGACTATCTTGCTTATCATTCGTCAATTTTCGATGAGATTTCGAAATGTTGTAGCTGAGACAATTTTCTACAAATATATTACTCATCGTTACTCATTTTGATGACATTATAATGGTCTAAATTCACGATAAAAGGTACAATGTCAATTTTTCTCATTTTACGTGTATTCTCTATGGGGCATGACCTTTACGTAATTCTTGATTCTACATTCTCGTCTTCTTTGATCGACATCTCCGTTATTTCTGCTTGATTTTCGCCGAACTTCAAGTATGTTGTAGCTGAGAAAAATTCTCTATATTATACGTCCATATGTTTTCTATCCAGATGTCAGAAACATGTCTAAATTTTAACTGGAAAACATGATATTAGAATTCCTTTTTCCATCTACGTGTTATTTCTATGAGCTGTTTTCAGGTATAACCTTAAATAACTTTGCTCACATGCTCAAGATCCCTGGTTGGAGACTTGGAGGGGGGGGGGCAATTTTTTTCCTTTGGCTTTCCTGTTATATTTTATATTACTATCCTCTTTAACTATGATTACAAATGCAGTCACAGTCAATGAAATAAACTGCCTGATTTTGGCCTGTTATGACTATTGCAATGCAGTGCTCAGTAGTTTCTGTACAACCGTATAGAAAATCTGATTAGTTAAGGTGAATTAAAGCTTTGGATCACCTTTCCATTATCCTGCGATATCAAATCATCCAATTTATATGACGTTAGTCTCCTATAGAGACGTAAAAATTTTATCAATATTCTTTACCAACGACTTTATCACTATCCATGTCAAAAACTAAAAGATGCAAATCCAATAAATTTCAGATAGCCAGACGCGCGCGTACGCGTACGTCGACGCGTCAGGGCGCGCGCAAAAATTAAGAGTGCTCAGAATCGCTTCAAATTCATTTTGCACACGTTTCAGGCCATTTTAAGCAGTTCAAAAATTTGCGCGCGTCCGCGTCCACGCGTGCGTCATAGTGCCCGCAGGTCCCAAATCAAACGCCGTTTTTTTCACTTGATTTGCATTCCTGAAACATTTCTTAACAATCTCCATCAATTCAGAACTGATTTCAACTAACCAGAAGGTGGCACGTGCGCGTCAAAGTTCCAAATCCCTGCGCACGTCTATTGAGCAAGTAATGTAAAAACACGCAAAAACATGCCCCTTTAAAATCCGCCATAGCTCCTTAGAATGCGTGGAGACCCCCATATTTTTAATATTCTGAAAGGTTATGACTTGTAGATGTGAAGCCATGACAAACTTTTATCTTATCGATGCTCTTGATTGATTACCTTGGTACTGATGGTAGCATGCATCCATGGCAGCAGGGATGGCCAGCTTTCATCTTACCTAAAAGCAGTCTTCAGAGATGGATCAGGCATGGCACTCAACCAGATGGTGGTCAGTAATGAGAGTGGTACAGACTTTGTTTACTTGGGAGGTATTTCGACTCTCTACCAGCTTGACATGGATTTGGATCTCTTGCGACAGGAAAGCACAATTCCAAATGATACAGCACCATGTTCGGACCCAGTATGCCTGTACGAGACCAAGATCTTGGAGGTAGCACCATTCCCTGTCGGTAAGCTAATTCAATGTGGTGGCCCGGAAGGAAAATGTGAGCTTAGAAGCTTGACGAATATTTCAAGAGAATTCGGATATACGTTGATTCCGGTAGTAAATGTGGGCTTGTCTGTAGGGATTGTTGCATCCAGACGGACTGAAACACCAGAAGTATTTATGTATGTTGCCACATCTTTAGATCCTTACAATCGTGAACGTGTTGATCAACCAATTACACAAAGGAGGCTGCAACGTAGCTTTTTTCCTCAGTTTGTATTCGAATATACTGGAAGCATACGGGGAGTCACTTCTGCGGTGGATTATATTCAGGCAATTCCCTGGAGGACTTATAACTTTTTCATTGCACACAGTGGACCAGACCAGTCAAGACTAGGGAGAATCTGTTCTGACAACAATGAGGATGATCTTGACGCTTACTCTGAAATCATTTTGTCATGCCAGTCATATGGCATTTTACAATCAGCACACATTGGTATAGATGATATACTCTATAGTGTCTTTACAAATGGAACCCATTCAGCCTTGTGTTCATACGCAATGAATGACATACAAGAGAAGTTTCTTGATACTACGTGTGGCTGTGTAATAGCCGATGATCCAAGCTGCGATGGACAAGGAACAGAAATATCTTACTTGGAAATGGAATCTTACTGTTCTCCAAGAATCGGAGTTAGTATACCTTTTAAAATCTACAATTTGTTTACATGTATATAAGGAAGTCATATTGCATAAAAACTATAAAAAAGCAACAACAACAGAAAATCGTCGGGGGGGGGGGGTGTAATTGGTACAACCTCACAATAGCCTGGGTACGTCACCTGTACTGTTTGATCGTCCAACACTCAAATACTTTCATAAATATGAATTGTGAAAATAAATAGCAACATGGATGTACACTTTTCCTTTGTATTAGTTGTTTTACACCGTATAGTTGGCGTATATTTGGATTTGGAGGCCCTTCTATCATTTCATAGGTTATGGAGCTTATTTTTCTTCCACTTAGGCCTTACGATACTTATAATCATATGTATTTTTCTTTATTAATTATGTTGAGTAGATTAGTGAAACAAGACAATCTATAGAGGAGAATTATCAGTGTGGAGATAGAGATCAGATACGGAGATTAAAGTATCCACAGGCTACAAGCTCCCTCGAAGGAAACCTTCTTTGGACAGGCCTTCCTGGAAAGTATTCTTCCATCATCACCTTTCACAAAGAAAATAAGACGATTGCCTTGGTTACCACTTCATCCAACTTCACTACTTATCTCAATAAGGTATTAATGAATTGTCTTGGTCCTCTTGCAGCGACAATTGTTCCTGCCTCTGTTGCGTACGGGTTATTGTTATACTTGGTTTAGCTTAGGTTGGGTTTAGGTTCAGGTTAATAGTTGTTATGATTCGTCAACGGTTTACATTGGTGTTCGAATTACCTCAAATAATAAATATCAAAGTACCATCACCAGCCATAAGTATTGCAACCAATCTAATATTATTTTGTAACACTTTTCTTAATTTTCCATTAGCAAGTTCACCACAAGAAACTGACAAAAAAATTCATTGGAGAATCATGGAATAAAAATGTGTTGAAGCCTGCTTGCAGGAGTGGTCCACTGCGTATTTTTCCCTTTGTGTGGAAGTTGGAATACTTATGGGCAGTGAGAGTATGTGTCGTACAACCCATTCACCTATTCCTATAATTTGATAAATAAAAACTGAAATCTAAAATAATAATTTGATTTGGATTTCATGCAAAGAGAACTGCAATCTATATTTTACCAAAAGAGGCATTTTTTTAACACACAATATCACAACGACGGCATTGATCATATAATTTATCTTGATCTAGATTACTGTAGCTGATTAGATGTACATGTATATTTATGATTTTCCTTGCCATACACATCTTACATCAATTGTTCACCGTGAGGTTCACCTTAGTCTACTTTTCTTTCACTTCTTTCTGTGTTACGCTATTTAGGGCATTCAAGATTAATCACAGCTTTTGTGATGTGGGTTAAGTAATAAAAGACCATAACGTACTATGTTGTCCACATCAGCTCTCTATAAGTTAGGTCACCACTAAGTAGTAGAGTTTTGTTAATTGTCTGTGTTTGTCATGGTTCCTTTACCTTTTTAAAAGATCCTTGTGAAGCCTGATAATACTGGAAATTTATATGAAACTATGGACTTAGAGGCGACAGGGAACGTGCTGAATGATGTTCATATCAACCAAGAGAATGAGGAACTTTTTATTCTTACCACTAATGAGGTAAGACTTGCCATACACAAGTTAGCGTAAATGGTCGATATTCTTGCTTTAAGGTGCTTTCACACATGATGCGACAGTGTGGTACCATACTGTGGCGCCACACTGTTTTATCTTCACACATGATGGGACTTTGTGTCACCACATATGCTAATGAACGCGCGTTAACTTATTAGAAATTTGATTTGTGCGCATTTTTTGGTATCTAGGCAGCAAACAAAAGTGTGTCATGCCTCGGCAACATTTTTTTGTCGCCCTGTACCCCATAGGCTTGTACATAAAAAAGTGTCGTGACACAGTGTGTTACCACACTGTCGCATCATGTGTGAAAGCACCTTTACAGACCATTACATACCATATGATCTTATACACAGGATATACCAGCTTTTTGATTTTCAAGAATATTATGAGCATCATATCATTCTTTGGATAATAATAATAATAATATGCAACATTTATATAGCGCTTAATACAAAATGTTTCTAAGTGCTGCATATCATTACCCCGGCTTTAGCACGGCTACCCTGATCAGGCGCTCGAGCATTCAAGGAATTTCTTCCTACCGGGTACCCATTTACTACACCTGGGTGGAGAGTGACAAATGTAGATAAACGTCTTGTCAAAGGACGCGAGTCCAGCGGTGGGATTTGAACCCCGGACCCTGTAGTTCAAAGTCCGGAGACTTATCCGCTGAAGATTAATGTATTGCACATTGAATGCGAAATAGTATATTACTCAAGAAATTGCACTAAATGAAATCAATTGAGGAATGGTGGTAGGCCTACGCATTTTTCATGCTATTCGTATAGCAGAATGTTATGATGTAACTGACTGTATAATGGGGTGTTGCAAGAAGATTGCAATCAATTGCAAATAATTGCTAATTTTGAAACAACCATTCTGATTGGCTCAGGGTCTGCCTTTGTAAGAAGACATGCATGCAACAATAATTTTGATTGGCCATTGACATTCAGTTGCAACTTGCAATCGATTGCAACTTTCATGCAACATCCCATATGTCTGTTAATCTGCCTGTAGGAATTTTCCTTTTTTTTCGAGTGCAATTAAAGATTCTCGTCCATGAATTATAGCTCATGAAACTGGCTGTCGTCAACTGTAGCACTTACGCATTTGCTGATTGCATCGCTTCAACCAGTGCAGATGACGGGGTTCCTTTCTGTGGCTGGTGCGCTTCAGAACAAAAGTAAGAGCTCAAAATAATATTTAAGGTAATATTCATCTAGGATAATACTTATGATATTTAAGATAATATGTAGCAAATTTGCAAATCGGGACATCTTAATAGGCTGATTACCCACAAGACCTACGATATCGCTTTACGCATATTCTTCAGAAAAAGAAGAAGAAGAAGAGCCACGAGCATGACGAGAACGGTATTTCGGTCTCATTGGACGTCGGTCTTAAGTGCGCTATATGTCTCGTGAGGTGTTGCATATGCATATCGCCAGCATTTGTTCTTAGGGTTGGGACCTAAAGGGACGAGGGTACTTTTTGTTCATATAAGTAGGCTTCGTTATTCAAAAGGTTTGTAATTCAGAAAATGGAACGGGGTTGGTAATCTCGGAAATAAAATAATGTCTGAAATAGAATCCTACATCTTTTTCAGAATTTTCGACCCCTGGGACAAAGGAGCACCCCCTCCTACTCGTTTTCTCTCTTGCACTCTGTTTTTATTTCCGTTAAATGCAACATAACATACAAATATAATTAGGGATAAACGGCCGATAGCTCATTTCATACGACTGTTCTTCCATTGGGTTCCATTGTTTGTAATTCCACAAATGGAACACGGTTGGTAATTCAAGAAATAAAATAATGTCTCAAATACATGTTCGATTGTTGATATAGGGACACATTTAGCTACTAGTATAGAAATAGAAATGTTACTTTTTTATGGATTTATGGCCCCATATAATTTTTTTCAATGTACCTTGTAATGATTTACAATAGCTCAATGCGGCAGCTGTGCATACTTTCTTGTATGTTTGCTTCTTCATGCTACTTGTCACAGATATCTAATAATTTGAATATCATAGCCATTCATTTTTATTTTTTTAACAGGTGTAGTAGATCAAGTGAATGTCTGGATGTCAACGGCAACCCTTCAAACTTCCTGACACATTTCCAAGAATGCACGGGCAACTTCGAACTTATTTGTAGGGAAAGGAAAACTCATGACCCAGGTGAGGTTGGTGTTACAGTTACTTTTGCATTTCTGGTTAATTAAAAAAATGCTGATCTGTATACACTGATACAAATCCCACATTGTAAAACTTCTATCTACGTATTTGCTTGATTTTAATCTGACAAATACATTAGAACAGAGTATGGCGTACAGAGGCCAGTAATTCTCTAATTTACATGTAGATCAAGCAGATTATAAATTAACACTCATTTA
>JAPZVO010001645.1:0-15158 GCA_029962745.1 Echinometra lucunter | reverse complement strand
AAGATAAGGAGAAGGAGAAAGAGAAGGACAAGGAACGTGACAGGTCCACGGAGCGGAAGAGCAAGGATGAAGAGTCCTCCAAGGGTGGGAAATCGTCAAAAGTGAAGCGGGATTACGATGAAGAAGAGAAGGGCTTCAGCAGCGGTAAGGAGGATGAGGTGGTGACGGAGGGGAGGGAAAGCAAGGGGAAAGTGTTCGATAGGGAAGGGGATGCAGATATCCAAAATGTAGACATGGATATGGACTCAGATTAAAGAGTTAGTCCATTCAAGCAGCCTGTTTCCTATATCGAAGCTAGATTTTAGAGATGAATGGGGGGGGCGGGTGAAGAAGGAGGTAGAGCACGGGCACAGGGTTCGATAGGAAATGGGATGTTTACATCCAAATGTAGACATGGATATGGACTCTGATGAAGAGGTTAGTGCATGAAAACATTCAATCAATCAAGCAACCTGGGCTTATGTTTCTTGGACATTCCATCCAAGAAGTTAGACTTATGACAGTTTCGAGAAACTGCTCCCTGTCTTCTAAATTTTTAGAAGGGGGGGAGAGGCTTTGACAGTGATAAGGAGGATGGGGGGGGGGGGGGAGGGGAGTGAAGAAGGGGAGAGCAAGGGTTTGATGGGAAGGGGATGTGGACATAGGGACATAGAAATGGATATGGGGTCTTATTAAGTATCCAATTAATTTGGATGGAAGGATAATTCACAATGGATTAGAAATAATGCTCTATAAAAGGGAAAAGATTAGCTTTTTTTTTCGACTTTTAGGTTGATGTACAAAGATTTTCATGTTTGTTTTGGATAATTTTGGTAAAAGCAGTTGACAATCTTGTATGCTTGTCTATAAGTACAAAGAAAACTGACTGAAGGGAGATCAATCGTTTTTCATGAAGACAAGGAAATCTAACGTTTCCTCTCCTTTTCTTTCCTTCCCATGTCTTGCATGCACATTGCACATGACAAGCTTACTCGAGCTTCCTCGAATGCCTTTGAACATTGAATAAAATGTGTCAAGTGCAAACATGGCTATGTTTTATCATGTTGTCTGTTTTAAACCAATTATTATGTTGGGACAGATATTGCTTTTAACTGAAGAAGCTCTAACTTCACATTTTGTTTCAACAAGAGGGTCAGGGTAGTCACACTCATCCATCTTCTGATAGAAATGTTTTCATGTTTAGATTCAGTTTGCAGAATGTGCATAATTATGTTCTCACTTATGTTTGTAGTACTAGGAATAGATTTAGACATGTGTTTGATTATTTTATAATTAGAGTTGTATTCTGTCTGCTGGTAATTATGAATTTTAGTCCAATTAAAATAAATTGCTAAAAATGCCAATTCTTCAGTTCTAGATTTTTATTTTTGTGTATGTCCAACTTAATTTTGAGATCTTTTAGTCTAGTTTTCTAAATATTCAACAATGCATGATATACCAATGATATGTGTTTTGGAAAGGATTCACTTCTTCTTTCTTCTTTTTTTTTTTAAACAATTTGTTTTGAGATAGGGGAAAGTTGAGAGGGAGAGTGTGAGAAAGAGAAGGTACTATAGGGTTTTAAAGGGGGTACCCAATGCTGAAACAATGTTAGTTCATTTAAAAGAGCATGATTTCATTAGCAGAAAATCATCTGCCTAAAGTTTTTTAAAAAGTGGTGTTGCCAAGGAAACCCCCAAATGTAAGATTTCAGGATATATTTGACCCCTCAGCTGTGACCCAGTTTCAACTGGGTACCCACTTTGTCGTCAAAATGACGTCAAAGTGGGTACCTTGTCGCGCAATTCTAGCAGAATGCGCGCAAGGTATAATACATATTGTACAGTCTAGCGCGTAGCACAACTGCAATGCGCGAAGCTGGGTACCCACTTTACGTCATACCTCATACTCATATTTTTTAGTCAACTCTTGACTTTTTAGGAGAAAATTAGCTAAAATGCATTGATTTCGACTGAAAATCATCAAGTTTTTAATGTTATTCTTCTTAGAATTCTATCCTCGATCATATATCAATTTTTTTTTTACCGTTGTATAATCACTTTAATGGGATGGGGAGACAGAAAATAAGCATCAAGCTCAAATACATGTGTAACTTGTTTATGTTGAAGTATCCTGATGCCAGGATTAAATATTTATTGTGTAAATACAAAAACACTCCAGAATTCAATTGAATGATACTATTAAAGAAGTTGTCAGCAGCAACACTAATGCAAAATATGTAATTTAACAATTATTCATGTTGGCATATCCACTACATATTTGGCCATTTTGCATCCTATACATGTACATGTGTTAAAAGAGTACAAATATCACATGAAATTTTTTTTGCATACAGCTAGTACATGTGGGGACCACCGTCCCCCTTCAAAATGTACCTGACATTCTAGGGATTAATGCTCAAGTAGTTTGAGGAAAATGTAGGATTTAGGATAACCTAAGACTAAACCAATCAGGGCGCTGATTCCATAACTCATGGCGATGCAGGCATGTTCATCGAAGTTGGACTAGCCCACCTCACTAGTTGCTATATTTGAGCTTGCGATATCTCTTTAGAGAAAGACTATTCAAAGCTCATGTTTTAAATATGTTACAGTGACACTGAACCCCAAACAAACAGAGCAAAATATTTGTTTCGATTGCTACGTTTTCATCTTATACTGAGGTTAAAGGCAAAGTCCACCCCAGAAGTTTCACTGTTTCAATAAAAGGAGTTAAATTTGAACAGCATTTTGAAAAAGAAATGAGTAAAGTCAGTCAAAGAATAAGAAAAATTACACTCATTTACATTTTCTAGTAAATTACTCTTGGCTCTACAAACTGGCAACAATGATGACATCATATGCGAGCAGCTCTCCATTCACTTTGTACATTCACATTTTCTCAATTTTCTTGGAAGTTACACCATTTCTAACCCCATAGTCAATGTATGGTCAGAAGAATTGCTTTTTACAGAAGGGTAATTTACTAGAAAATGTAAATGAGTGTAATTTTCTCATTCTTTGACAGATTTTGCTCATTTCTTTTTTCAAATGCTGTTCAAATTTATCTCCTTTTATTGAAACAGTGAAACTTCTGTGGTGGACTTTCCCTTTTGGTAACCTAAAATCTCCAGTCAATAGCAATACAAAATACTGTTGAATTCCCATGCACACAGTAGATTTTTTGGAATTCATCAATGAATCATTAGTGTTTCAGAAATTGTTTCATATATAGTATGTACTTTAAAGACTAAATTCTTAATTTAGAATAGATTGAACACGTACATTAAGTGAAGGAAAAGTTACCACAATGCCTTATTCAAAGACTACAGATCATCCAAAACTCAGCAGTGCGACTAGTCACTCACACTGGGGAAACAGGATTCTATATCTCCTGTCTTACGAAATTTACATTGGTTACCAGTCCAGTTTAGAATCCAGTTCAAGATTTTGTTACTAGCGTATGAATGTTTCCATGGACTAGCTCCTTCGTATTGAATGATTTACTCACTGTTTACAAACCAACAAGACAACTTCGTTCATGCAAAAAGAATTGTTCATTGTACCTCCCATTCAGACAAAAACATATGGTGAACGTTCATTTGCCCATGCTGCCCTGGTTTTATGGAATAGCCTCCCAAACTCTCTAAAAAACATAGGCACAATAGATAAATTAAGATCTACGCTGAAAACACACTTATTCAAAACATACATTTATCTTAGTTCAACGAAGTAAGCTGAGTAACCTATCTTAATTCTTTTCTTTTCTCTTTTTCCTTACAGCATGTAGGGACATACAGATGTAATGTGTTATACGCTATACAACAACTGTACATTATTGTTATTATTATTATTATGTTTATCCCATCATAATCATGGCATTATAAAAGTACAATATGTGTATTATATTCTTTTGTGTATAAACAAGCAACATGTAATTAAAGGGGTGCATGTGAATTATGAGTAAGCCTCTTACTTTTAACACATAAATGTACCTGCTGGATATGATATGACTTTTGTTTAATAAACATTTTCCACAGACTCCAGTACAAGCTTTCTTGAACTTGGTATTCAACAAGTTAAGGCATTGGCTTACTTTGTGAGTAGCTGATTAAAAAAATTCTCAAACTAAGATGAAACATGTGTATGAGTACTTGTATTTGTACTCAAAAACCCTGAAACCAACCATAATTTGGAATGAAAAAGTGTAAGTTAGACGCAAACAGCGATTTTATTATCCTTCGTCTCACAAGACAATCAGTAAGAGGACCACTTTGCTTGAATTTGAAAATGCTGTTATGTGCCTCCCGCCGCGTGATAGGCCAATACACACAGTACGGTAAGGTGAGTCATACGCGCATGCGCACTCCTTATGTCTATTCTGTGCAACCGACCCTCGTATATTCTTCATACATTGGTTCACATTTTTATATTTAAAAATGCTTCCTGAGGATATTATACTTTGAAACTTTCAGACTGATATTTTTACACTATAACCCTTATGTTTATCCCATTTTCAAGTAACAAAAGAATTTTTAAAATCATAACAATGTTAACCAATGTCTTTAACAGTGTTCACGACTTCCTTTCAAGCAGATGCATTCATTTTGGTAATGCAGATTGTGCTTATTTTCTCCTAAAAGCATTTATGAAACTTTGACATCAATAATAATTTGTTCAGATACATGAATTTTACTGTATTACTGAAAGGTCTCCTAAAGTGCAGATTGAAAAGGCACTGGAAAATCAATGTTCCTATAGCATTGATTCAAGAAAAATGATGTTGAAGGCTTATTAGCATAAATTAATACAATGTATTCTGGCAACAATAGTGACATTTTATGAAATTGTGACATTTATATTCATTTGGTTATTTCTTTTTAGGAAAACACCAAGATTCAACTACCAGAAAGAAATTATTCTTAACTTGTAAAATAGTAAACGTGTATAATACAATCTGAAAAGGCATTCACATCATTTTAGCATAACAATGTTGAAGCATTTTGATTTAAGTGAATTTTCATATTTAGAAACATCTACCGGTACTTAGAAATAAACCTTAGAAATAAACCTAAGTAACCTTTGGTTAAGAGCACAAAGCTTCCATCAGAATGCTAAATCATTACTTTCAACTACAGTACATTTAGTTTGACATTGATAAGAAATTGATTAAGTTCAGACTGAAAAATTAATCAAATGTACACGTTGACAATTTGAAATCAACTCCAATCTGCACACAAAAGTAACACAAAAGTAAATTCCGTCCATTGGAAATATGGGTGACTTATACTTCCGGCAGTCTCCAGCTCTCATATAAAAATTTTAAGGTAATCTCATTGGCTGTTATACGTCGTCCCATGTTTCTATCTGAAAGCAAGTTTTGTCTGTCCACCTTTAGATCCTGGCTCTTTCTCATAAATAAGTCTTCTTCTTTTTGCTGGACCATCAGTGTAAAAATCCTCCATACAGCTCAGTTTGCCTGGACATTTGAAAAAAAAAGAAAGATGTATTTGGCATGAAGTTTTCACTGACATTAAACAAACATGAATTTCATGCATGCTCCAAATATGGGGAAGTTTCATTCCAAATGAGAAAACCATTACACGGAATGTGGGTAAATTTCCAAAAGATTGTTGCTGTGAAAAGGTACATTCGTGAAAATTCCATGCAGCAGAGTTTCCAGTTTGAAAGGTATTTTATGCTTTGTAACAATGCCCTTTAGGTCTGAGAGATGCTATACTGATAATGCACCATCATGGTGGTGTCTGTCCTGTTTTAGATGATTACATTGGCTGGAAGGCACATTTCATATTCACATTACTTTCATCTAAACTAGTATAGTGGAGGCTTGACCAGTCTTGCGGAAGGTTTGACCAGTCTTGGTCACTGCAGTTTTATCTTAATTGTCAAATGAATATACCCTAAGTTTTAATGGTCGCAAACCTGCCAACCCTGACAGCCAAGAATAGGAACAAATTATTGAGAAATTTTCAAAAATAGAAATATTCCTAAATTTTCTATTCAATACTACAGACAAATTTGTACAGAAATAGGAACACACAAAATGGCAATCTTTCCCCCCAAATAGGAACAACTGGCAGGTATATGCTCGTCGTGGGAACCTCATGTCTCTTCATCACTGCTCCTCCTTGACCTAGATACCACAGACTCACCACTATCAGGGAAGGCATCAGTCCTTTGGTAACATTGTGATGAGGCTTGTCCCAGAAGCCACCCAGGTCTTGGGAGCATCACTGCATCTCTTCCGACACCGCAGTACTCATCCCTGCTGTCCAGGGTCTGTTGTCTTTGATGTTGATGGTGATGGACTGGTCTTTGATGCTGCTGATCTAGTTGTCTGGAGTAATCCTGGGGATGCCTTTGCTCTGGAAAGTACCCCTGTGAAACCAAGTGCAAGGATTTTATGTACTTTAGTTATAAAGCACAAAGACGTTCTACAGGGTATATAGCTTGTGCTCCAGAAGTGAAGGAGGGGACTACTTATGGTAGATTTTACAAACATTGTCTTGATGAAGTTTCCTCACTTCAATATCCTTCATGATCTGTGAAAAATCTTGCCTTTCTAACTCGATCATAATCTCTCTAATTTTCTTAACATAAGTTGATTGTTCAATTCATCTGTAGATATGAAAGCACTTAAAACAAGTATATTGAACACTTTATAAATGTTCGTTGATTTACATAGTAATAAGATCAAAGGACCATAAGGAAGATGACAATGTGGGCTTTGAATGTAGCAACAAAAATGCAAATGTTGACGGGAAAGGAAAGACAAAATTCTGTGCATTACTTTGTAGATGAAAATACAATTTCAAGCAAATACAGCTAGAGATTTTTTTTTTCATTGCTCAATTAACAGATTGGTTTTATTTTAGTTGTAAGAACACTGTTTGGTATTCATACCTGATTCTGGTGCTGACTTGATGCAGATCCTCTTCTTGCAGGTAGACCAGATGTTGCCAGTGTACCGAACTCACCACTCCTTGAAGTCATGTTGCCTGAAGAACCCTTTGGAATGGCCTTCTGCAATGTATTGACTGTAGTACCTCGAGGACATGGCTGCGCTATTCTTATGTACTTTCTTGGAGCTCCCTTTTGGGAATAGGAAAACTGATCCATTTCATTTGTTCTTGTGTTTCCTGTAGTTTAGAATAGATTTACAAAAAGAAGGAAAATGAGCCAAACACAAAGATAACAATTGGAACTACTTTAAAAAATCTAGCTGAAAATGAAACATTGAGGCTTTGGAGTAACACCCAAGAACCCAGAACAAATTCAAAACTAAAAGCCTTTTTATACCTCTGTGGAGAGTCAATTGTAAAACAAATATGAATGTTGATGATATGTACATGTATATCACACATGGAAGAAAAGTCATACAGAATGAAAAAAACTAATTTGACAAACATATCTATCTTTTTTCATACAGAAGCTCTTTGTATTTCCCTCATATCATGTCAAGTAGAGAAAACAAAAAAAATCAGGTCTGTTAGAAGTGACAAGATGGTGAACTTACCTCTCTGTGCTGGCAAACTTGCTGACTGGCCAGATAATTGGATCCGCCCCTTCTGAGAGAGGTCACTTTTCAATTGTTTGTTGATCACAGGCTGCTCCAAAGACCAACCTTGACTCTTCATATCTTCATGCTGACTAGGGAGAACAGCATCTCCTGCAAAAGCGTAGGGCTGTCCAGTGCTGGCCCTCATGCCTGACTGTTGGCTTGGTTGTGTTGCTTCATCCATGGTCCACTCTCGTGCAGGCATTGAAGCAGTACCAAGCATGGCTCCAGATGTATATGAGAGTAACTGGGATATGTCCCTTTGACGTGACCAACCCTTGTCATATTGGTGTAAGACATCTCTTGTACGGTGAAGATCCACATCTGTAGTCAAGATGTCTTTTGCATCACACTTCTCTGGATGACACCTTGATAAAAAGCTGAGTTGGTCATTTCTGATAGAGTCACTGGCTGCAATCAGCTCCAGAGGTGTCTTCAGATCATCAGGAATGTAGCATTCCTGAGGAAGTAGCTCGTCGTCGGCAAGGTCATAGACTGGAGAATCATCCACTGGTTCACATTTGACTTTAACAGGAATATCCTGATACAACTGCCTCAGGGCATCTAAATCTATACTATCCCGTCCACATTGCAGCATGCTCCACTTCTCCATTCTCCCTTGCTCTCGATGATAAGAGTCAGACAACCCAATCTTACATCCATCTTCCTGACCACGGCTCTTTCCTCTATCTCCTGCCCCTTCATCCACCATGGATCTCCAGCTTTCTTGATCACCAACAGACTGGTCCTGGTGAATGGACTTGGGTTGGTTAGACCTGGACTCTTTACTCCGTGCGATGCCAGCTTTGGATGGATGATCACAAAAGGACTCTCATCATGAACAAGCTTGTGGAAATTCTACAGACAAGGAAAAAATATAGTGACTTCTTCTACTTACTAAGGTTTTTTTTTTTAAAACTTCTTCATGGCTGAGACACTCAACATATCATTTTTGAAAAACAGTTCTATGAAACCTACACTATTGGACTTTTGATTTGATTTGATTTATTTATTTTCTTCTGCTTTGATTTATGCACAATTTTTTCAGATAACATACATAAAATAAAATACAAAAGAATTTTTACAATGAATCATAGAACACAGTATTTGTAATAATCATTTACGAAACAAATGATAAATTGTCATTTTTTTTTTTGTAATTCAGTTAAACATAATATTTGATCAAAAATAAGATTATTTGCAGAAGAAGGACTGCCATTATAAGCGATGTGCTTGAAAATATGGCAGCCCCAAAAATTATGAAATAGATAACCATATCAAATAAGCAGAATGGAAAAAAAATAACTAAATCCTGTATTAAGAGGATAATGACGATGAAGAAGATGAAAATGATGACGATGATAATACTGATGATGATGATGATGATGATGATGATGATGAAGATGATGATGAAGATGACGATGCTGATCATGATATCGGTAATGACAAAAATGGTGGGAAGGATGATACTGTGAAAAAGACTGAGGAGCTAACACAGAAATTTTACCGTGAATATTCTGATAGCAACATGGTCTTAACTTTCGCTTTAAATGAGTAGAGTGAACAAGAGGATTTGATGCATTCTGGGAGAGGATTCCATAGGTCTGGGCCATGGTGTCTTACGGATCTATGGGCAATAAGTAACTTAGGGTTAACTACATGAAGATTAGAGGAATTTCGAGTAGGGTAGGAGTGAATAGTGTTATTTAAAGTATAAAAGTTTTGAAATGAAAGAGGAAGCATGTTATTCAAATACTTAAATATAAACAACAGACTTTGTAATGAATAAATGTCGAATACGGTTAGAGTTTTCAGTTCGTAAAATATTGGTCTTGTGTGAGATAAATATTGTGAACCAGTACAAATGCGAAGGGCTTTCTTTTGCAATAAGTGGATAGGGTGGAGTTTTGTTTTGTTGCTGCTGGCCCATACTAAGTTGCAATATGTTATATACGGTAATATCAATGAATTATAGAGCATGGTGAGCGTTTTGCAAGGGATAATTTTCCTTATTTTATAAAGTATACCAACATTCCTAGAGATAGAGGTAGTTATATAACGTATATGTTCATTCCAATTTAAATTTTCATCGATAATGACACCCAAAAATTTTGTTTGTCGTTTTCTTTCGAGGGGTACATTATCTATAAGTATGTCGTAAGGAAAGTCGTTGGCATGAGAGTTAACGTGCTTGAAATACATGAAATTTGTTTTATCAATATTAAGGGACAATTTATTGCATTTAAACCACAAAGATAATTTTGGTAACTCATTATTCAGTGTATTTACTAAGGTATTTAAATCATGATGTGAACAGAAGATGTTGGTGTCATCTGCAAATAATATGAATGATAAGAGAGGCGTTGTATTGGTCAAATCATTGATATATAATAGAAATAGTAATGGACCTAATATTGATCCTTGTGGAACACCGCATTTGATTGGTAGGAAATTTGAAGAAACATTATTATACACTACATATTGTTGTCTGTTAGATAAATAGCTCTCAAACCATGAGAGGGCAACTCCACGAATTCCGTAAGAGTGAAGTTTTTTAAGTAAAATCTGGTGGTCGAGCGTATCAAAGGCTTTTGATAAGTCCATAAATACTCCTATGACATGTTCTTTATTGGCCATGGCATTTGTTATTTTATCATATAATTGTACTAAAGCTAGGTCTGTTGAATGACTTTTTCTGAAACCATACTGATTTATATTTAGGAAATGAAATGTATCCAAAAACTTATACAGCCTTTTGTAAATTATCTTTTCGAGGATTTTTGATATGCTGGGAAGAATGGATATTGGCCTGTAATTACTTATTTCGTGAGGATTGTCTTTTTTAAAAACAGGATTTACCTTTGCAATTTTTAAGGACTCCGGACATTTTCCAGTGTTGATTGAAAGATTGAAAATATGAGTTAGAGGGGATGCAATGAAATGAATAATTTGTTTAAGGAGGAAGGTACTAATTCTATCATGACCCTGTGATTTACTTGATTTGATATTTTTTGTTATTTCTACTATTTCAGTGGGATTAGTTGGGTTAAAGAACAATGAAGAACTTGCAGGTTCAGGAAGAAATTTATTAAAATTTTCGTTCGGCTTATTAAGCTTATTTGCTAGATTAGGTCCTATGTAAAAAAAAAAGAGTTGAAGGTATGAGCTATATCTTCAGACTTAATAACTGTGTTGCCCATTGTAAAATTATCATCAGGTGATTTTTTTCTTTCTTGCCAATCAAGTCATTTATAACCTCCCATGTAGATTTCATATTAGATTTCACCTTGTTCAGTTTATCGCAATAGTACATTTTACGAGAAGTTCGAATGATATTAGTTAGTTTGTTTCGGTATGTTTTATATTTGTTTTTGTTATGAATAGTAGAGTTTGTCAAATAAGCCTTATAAAGTTTATTCCTTGTGTGTATAGATCGTAATATAGCTTTTGTTATCCATGGCATTTTACAACGTTTATTCTTTTTGTTAGCAGATACCAGAGGGATATTTTTTTCATAATACATCTGTAATTTTGTATGAAAATTTCCGTATGCAATATTTGCGTCTGACTCACTATAAATATCCAACCATTCTTCTGTCGCTAAATCACTTTTGAGGGATTCAATATTTAGGGGTGTTTCCTTCCTGTACATGCTAGAATTGGTTGACCTTTTCATTGAAATGTCATTATCACATATTACAAAAATTGGCAAATGATCAGATATATCGAAATATAGTAATCCACTAATTATGTCTTTGTCGAAGATATTAGAGAAAATATTATCTATAAGGGTTGAAGACTGACCATCAAGCCTTGTTGGTTTATTTATATGTGGGTAACAACTATAAGAATAAGTAATATGAAGAAGTGTATCATGATAGCTACTTTGAGACAACAGGTCAATATTAAAATCACCCATCAAATATACTTGTTTACCTTCTCCCGTAAGAGTATGAAGGCATTTATCAAGATCTTCACAAAATAAATTTATAGGACCTTGAGGGGGTCTGTAAATCAATCCAACGATTATATTTTTGGTGTTTGGATTTATGATTTCTAAAAACAATGATTCACTTTGTTTTAAAGATATTTCCTTCCGGACTTTAAACTGTAGCTGTTCATGGACATAAAAAGCTATACCCCCCCTCTCTTCTTCTTCTCGATCTTGTCTGATCAGTGTATATTTTTCTAAGTTAAATAGATTTGGCGAAGTGTTATGAAGCCAAGTTTCCGTGATACCAATAATAGAAAAGGGAAAATTGTTTAATGTATATAGCATTGTTTCCAGGGAATCAAAATTTTTGTTTAGGCTTCTAGCATTTACGTGGAGTAAGCTAAATCTGCGCTCCGTTTTTTGAAAACTAGAAGTAAATTCATCAGTTGAGTAATAGTTACTATCAGATGAAAGATTGTTGGAATTGAAAATAGATAACATGTCTAGATCAGTAGTCATATAAAATGGTCATTAAACTAATTTATCGTGATCAAAGGAATAACAGCTGGTTCGCATGTAAAGTTTCTGTGTTGTACAAGTGTTATAGTGGTGATGGTAATGATCATGAGATGGCATGAGAGTGGAATGAGGATGTGGAGATAAGAGATGACAAATGGATGAATGATGATGATGATGATGGTGATGATGATGATGATGATGGTGGTGGTGGTGATGATGATGATGGTGATGATGAAGATGATGATGATGATGAGTTTCTGAGACGTTAATCAAATGATTAACTTTCATAATCACAAGTTCACCGATTAAGAACATCTCAACCATAAAATATATTAAACTTGTGGAACCCTTAATGAAATGAACACTATGTCTCCGCACCGCTGCATTAAGTATCGACATGTGTACTTCTGTTTGATTTGAAGTTATATAACATACTACTATAAAATTATACTTAAAGGAGAATGCAACCCCGGCACCAGCGCGCTCCCAGCAAAGAGAGCCGAACATGAAAGACAAACAGCGAAAGCCCGAGCAAAATCGGACAATCCGCACAAGAGCCATGAAACCCGAAAATCCAAGCAAATCCCCATTACAGGGACCCCTGAACCGGCAACCCCGCCAGCACCCGCGATGCCACCGCGGACAACCCTCCATTCACCTTGTGTATGATAGAAAAAAAAAGATAAGTTTACATGAAATTTTTAGTCAGGAATCAACATAATTCCTTTCGACATGCCTGCAGAACCGATGCAGCATTGCCACACCCAAACAGTAAATCAAAAGAGTCTCCCTTTCTCTTGGAAATGAAGAAAATGTTAAACTCTGCACAAAGTAAATGGAGAGCCGTCCACGACGACACCACAGATGCCGGCAAGGCCGCCAACTAAAGGATCCCCACAATACAAAACCCACAACTACCGAACAGACCGCCCGACCCCGCCCAACCCCCACCGCTCACCCCCGCCCACCCCCATTCACCAGAAGCAAACCGATGCCCGGGCTGCACCCTCCCCTAATTTATCGAGAGTCTATCTGTTCGAAAAACACAATGTTCAAGTGAATTCAACTCCAACTAGGTAGAAGAAAAAGAAGAAGAAGAAGAAGAAGAAGAAGAAAGAAGAAAGAAGAAAAGAAGAAGAAAAAAAAAACAAAACCAAACCAAACAGTGCGGAGACATAGGTTGTACATGTTTGCATAGAACTTCATTACATAATACAGCTTCAATAAACAGGCAAAATATTGACTTTAAACTTTTTAAAGGCAAATTTACAAATGTATAATAAGAAATAGAACAAGAATTAAATCCTGAAGACTAAGTATGGAAATTTACTCCTTTACTTTAATGTTACGTGAATCAATCGTGCTATTTATCAACACGCATTAGAGACAAAAAAGTACAAGTGAGCATAAATTTGTAATTAAAATTTATGACCTCTACAAAAGTGTCAGCATGTAATTAATCATGTGTTCTTTTAACACACTTTCTCATAAAAAATTAAAATCTATCCAGAAGAATATACATATAGATATATTAGGAGCCTACTATTGTTGGACCGATTGGTGCGTAATGAATATCAGTATGCTGGAACAACAGTTACAAAGAAAAATTCATACTATTAATACATTCTGTGCATCCGAGTCACACTTGTGACAATGATGAAAAAGGAAAAAAGAACTGGAATCTAAAAAAAAAAACAAAAAAAAAAAAACCAACAACAGCAACAACAACATTTATGACAGTATCGATTTATACTGAAGTAATCGCAATGCCTCTTGTTAGAGAAAATAAACAAGTGTTGGATAAATACTCACCTTCTCATTATCAATTGCAACAAGTTATACTTCATGCTCAACAAAATAACATAATCAGAATTTGCATATGAGTATAAGTTACAAGACGTTTCTTTAATCTAAATGACAGAATGCCTACATGTAATTTTGTGTTCACAGTCCCTACGTATATATGACAGTTTCAAACAAGAAACTCATATTATAAGTGTTTGCCATTTATCAATTTGATTAAATAAATGTATACAACAACCGTCGGAAGGCAAATATACGATTGAGTATCCATCACCAATAACTAGTTGCAATTATAATACTCACTTTACGACTGCTAGCAAAACTCTCTCTTTGTCTTATTTATCCTTCTTTATTTTAATATTTGAATTACATAAAATAAAAAATAATATATCTGTACGGGAAAGGAAGATTATCATGGTGAAGAACATTTAATGCTAAACTGATCAAAATTAAATGCAGCGAGATATGCGATTAGATCCACAGAGAAGATATCGATCAAGTCATTAGGCTCAAATGCGTTAAAAATATGGTGTATTCATATGTACAAAAAATAAATTGAATGAGTGGTTAAACTTCCTGAAAGATAAGTTTTGGTAAAGTTATTCGTGGACACATACAAAAAATGATAATGACCTCAGATGCTGTGTCAACGTCATTTTATATTATATTCTGTCAACTGAGTCAGGTAGCTGATTTAACAGCTATCATGGTTGAAAACAACCTATTAGAGAGAGAGAAAAAAAAAAAGTGAACAATGAATTTAGCAATACGATAATCGATAACAGTAGAGCAGGCTTTACTAAAAATTGAATTCAACGAGCTAAGATCATGTAAAAGGTTCAGTTAAGAACAAAAACAAAACAAAAAAACAAAGGAGAGAGAAAATGATGCAGCTATCGATCTAGAGAAGCGCATTAAGTGAATTCTTTATTTTTTATTCTATTACTGGCACTAAATTACAATTCCTTCACTCCTGCCAATAATGATAGAAAAGACTGAAATTTAAAATTTTTGAGAAAAAAAAACAAAAAACCAAAAAAAACAAAAAAAACAAAAAACAATACAACAGCAACAGCAAAAGCTGACTGTTTTGTGACAAAAGCATTAGAATGATAGTATGATGTGTGTCAGATTTAACGCTGATATTTGAAATCCAGAAAAAAATAAATGTCATTAGGAGACATTAGGTATTCAATATACAGTCATGATAGTCATTTTTCCCTGTAGCACTATCAATATTAGAAGATTATAATTCGGGAAATATGGAGGAAAACAACCGATCTTGCATTTGGATAACTCGGTTTACATCAATGTAACAAATAACAACTCCGTGTTGACATCAATG
>JAPZVO010001644.1:0-15158 GCA_029962745.1 Echinometra lucunter | reverse complement strand
ATTATGCTGATTTATGCATGATTTATCCATAAAATCAGATTTTTTGCTCTAAGCCACTAAATAAAGCTCCTGATATGCTCATATTGGTCCAGATACTCTGTGGTATTTTTCACCAAATGTACCACCAAAAATTTACAATCTCAAAACTTGTTCCTTATGTCTGTTTTTTCAATTACTTATGTATTTCTTTGGGGTTTTTTTGACCTTTTGTTTCTTGGATGGAATTTGTCAGTAATACTTTTGCAATCATAAATAGCATAAAATGAATCAATTTGAATCAGTAATTGCGAAAATATTCATACATTTATGATTTTTAACTGAAAACACAATCTGTTGAAATTGTACAAGAAATCACGTTTTTGAGCAATTTTTCGTGTGACGTGCATTTTCATTATACGTAACTTCGGAACCGCTTATCCAAACATTGCGAAAATGGTCTTAAAAGATGCAGGAGACTCGAAGGAAAAAAAGTGACGAAACATCGCGGTGATAACTTTTCGCATTGCAGACATATCGCGCAAAACGGCGAGGGGGGCCTCCGAGCTCCCCTGCCCCCAGTTCAGTAAGGTTTAATGTAAGAAGAATTAAACACAAAATATGCAGATGAATTGTGGAAAACACAATCAGACTTATTTTCCTACATGGAGAAAAACCCAAATTGAAATATGATAATAATTATAATAATAATAATAATATATGCAACATTTATATAGCCTGGAAATAATTTCCCCTGATGTGATTTTAGTGTTCTGAGAAAATATCACACTGAGTCAAATGTTAATGGTTACTCAGGAAATAGTATTCAATATAGGGCTGTAAATTTAGCGCCATGTTCGGGTTCGGTTCGGTTCGGCAGCGTTCGGCAATTTTTCCCCCGAACTTTGGTTCGGTTCGGGGTTCGGAAGTATAATGGCAAGACTAGAAAAAAAATTCACCCCAATCAAAGATTTATCGCGCTCGCGTGCCCCCTGTCACTTTCCACGAGCCGCCGACCGACAAGTCCCCAGAGAAACCAGTTTATCTACTAACATTATCGTATAAACAATTACAGGTATCCTTCACCGTCTCGACTCTCTCTCTCTCTCTCTGTCCCTCTTCGTCCATCGCTGATGGACTTGATGACAGACAAAGTGCACGTTACGCAATGTACGCCCTCTCGTAATAGTCCAGGCAGGGAGATGGGAGCGTTCCTTTCCTTCATGAATATTTATATTTGTGGTTCTAACTAAAAGTATGATTGGTTGCTACTTCACCTTGTTAGCCAAACGGAGAAAGCGTGCTGTGCGAAACTCTAAGGCGTGAGTTGCACACAGCGCGCTTTCTCCAATTGGCTGGAAATGTGAGGTAACGGCCAATCATACCTATCGATCCGTAAACACTATTCATTGGGCGCATAACTGACCACGTCGCATCATGTACAGCCGGTTCATTGCGCATGAATATGCACGAGTAAAAGCACTGTCAGCGCAGTATTCTGGCAATTCTATTGGTCAGATTTTATCGCACAGCGATGATCCTTTTTCTTTTTTCCACGTGGAGAGAATTGGGGGCTCCACTGCGCTGCATGTAATACGGCCGATGTGTACATCTGATCTGGGGGATCATTCGTTATCGCGCTGTTTATGTGGGAAATTGAGAATGTGATAAGAAAAAAACCGCAGATTAGCTGGCACTATGGGGGACCGTGTGGAGCAAGGACAACTAAACAAAACCACTTCTGCTCATTTCTGGTTTTACTTTCACCTCATTCATTCATGATTATAACATCTCCAATCTCCATTTTTCATCTCATCTTTTCTCCTCCACCTTCCACGGCCCCATCTCCTTATTTCTGATAGATCTCATCTCATATTATGATCACAACTCCTTTCTCACAAGTACACAGTTGCAAATACTATCTATCAAAATTCACAAGAGAGGGCCCAGCGTTTCCATTCTCATTATCTCCCGATCATTTTGTTCGTCTTCCTTCCGCATCCTTTTTTTTCCCCAAAATTAAATCTCTATCTGTTCATCTTCAATCATTCCATTCGTTTTCTTTTTTTTTAATATCATCCTCATAATTTTGTGTACTCTCGTCATTTTTTCCACTTCATCAACCTCATCATTTCTCAATTTACTTTATCTTAAGCTCTCTCTCTCCTCTCTCTATCTGGCTCTCTCTTCTCTGTCAACATTTTCATATACTCTTGAGCATACTAAACCATTCTTTCTCAAGTTTATCACGTTTTCTCTGGACAGTCTGGTTGTGTGAATAATTATTATTGTGACTTACTATCATTTGGCTCTGATAATTTCGATACAAAAAGTATGAAAGCTATTTTGGAATGTACAAATAAAATATCTGACTATAAACTTCTGAAGTTAAAAATGTTTATTACTGAAATGAACTCTCAAACACATCCATGGAAGTTTTAAACACAACGACATAAAAATATATCAATAAAGAGCAAGGCCGTATGTCAGTATCATTTTATCAAGGAGTTTATCGAGGCAAGGGCAAATTCCAAACCCAACTCGCAAAAAAACCAAATATCCCGTAAAAGATAGAAATAGGTCACTGATCGTTAAAAGGCATTTTTCTTTGGCTTCACAATGCCTTTTGAAAAAAAAGAGGAGTAAAATGTGGAACAAGAGTCTTACTACTCTCCTTCAACTCTTGAAGAGTTTGATGAAATGTACATGCAATATTTTGGATGAGAAAGCCAGTTACTGTAGGCATTTAAATGAAATTAAAATGAAACCGGTGCAAGAGCTGGAATTCTTGCAGCTTTCAACAAACTGTTACTTCCAAAATGAAAAAAAAAAAAAAAAAAACAATTCACATGTTTCTCGTCATTGAAATCAAACATGATGATCATAATCATTTTGACAAGTTAAAGACATGCTATAAAGAAATGATACTTGGATGATAATAGTTTCTGAGACTCAGTTCGTAGTCTTTTCCAATTAATGGGGTTTGCGGCAACTTCTTTAACAATTTTCTGAAAAGTCTACTGTTTTGAGAGGCACTCCTTCTCAAGAAAGTTATTTCTTCAGTAGTCGTCTGTTCACTCTAATAATGGCGAGCCGCTCAAGATTTTCGGGCTTCAACGAACATCGCTTTTTGGTGACGATGTCTCCGGCCACACTAAACATCCGTTCACTGGTGACGCTTGATGGAGGACAGGCAAGGCATGCGATCGCCGCTGGAGTTAGAAGGCGGAATGTGTTGACTCTATCCGACCAATACTTTAATGGGTCGGCATTGGACTTCATGATCGGTTGCTGAAGATAAGTGTCAAGCTCTGTTTTCACACTTTGACGACCAGTATGACGAACGTCAGGAATTCGATGTCGACCGTTGCCTTCTTCCGATTCGGCTGATGAACTAGACGACACCATGGCATCTCGCATCGATGACGATAGCGAAGGTCTTGGGCGTGGCGCGTTCTCCTCTTCTGGCGGGGGTACATCTGCGGCGGGAACAACATCCTCATCGTCAGACGATTGCTGCATTGGTTGTTCGTCGACCACTGGCTCCATCAGCAGCAATACGGTGTCCACGACGGCTTCTCTGATCTTGCGTCGTATCTCCTCGTTCTTTGGGGCATATTTCATCTTGTATCTGGGTTGGGGGGAGGAGAAAGAGTGTCTACGATTAACTTTACGAGAAATGTATTATCTAAAAATATTGCTGAACACCGTAAGTATTTAAAATAAATGACAAAGAAAAAAATAATTTTCTAAGAAATCTGTTTATGTTAACATCCAGCAAAAAATACGACACAGAATTGAATGGATGGATTAATACATCCTCCTCTACATGCTCTACATTCATGAGAGCAGTCCCTTAAAAATATATGTACATGCTTTAATTTGTTACGATAGCCTAAATTTCATCGGACAAAAAGGATGTCAAGAATAATTATAAATCACCTACATGTAATTTAAATCAAAATATCAAATTATATGAATATACATCTTTTAAAAGAGAAAAAAATCTGTTAACATGTAAGAAAACAAATCAGAAATCAAAATCTTACCTTGGGTCGAAGACAGTTGGCACATGGAAAGTACGAAGAATCACGTCCTCATCCACATCTCCATCATCTTCATCTTGATATCGGGCAGATGTAATCCAGCTCATTCTGGATTTCCACTTCTCTCTCAGCTCATCCAGCAATGAGCCGACTTGTCTTGCGTGGTCGGCAGATGTTGTCAGTTGGCTCAGTTGTTTATCAAACCCTTTTATTAAAGGGATGTAGTCAGCAACTGAAGAGTCGTCTGAGGAAACCATCAAAGTTGCCTCCTTCGATGGTTGAAGAGCATCTACTAATCCACCCAGGAGGTCGAAGACTTGGGACCAATGTCCGAAGAGACGTGGAAGTTGGAAATCGTTGAACGCCAGCATTACTCTGTCGCTTGCAAGAGATTCTGCCGCATCTCTGAATCTCAAAACTGACTCAACCATGTCCAGTGTCGAGTTCCACCTTGTTTCCACATCCTTCACAAAGTTGGCGTGTCTCTGATTTGGGTAGTGAAGATCGAGGAGTTCCTGAAATCTTCTCTTCACTGGCTGCGAATTGCTCACTTTGCTGACCATAGTGCGAATAACTTTCAGGCTATCCTTCACTGCCCGTTGCTCCAAACTCTTCTTGGTGGTCAAATTCAAGCAATGTGCAGCACAAGGTACCCATCCTAAGCTGAAATGACCGTCAGCAGCATCAATCAAACATCGTTTGATGTTTGCCCCATTATCACTAACGGAGTACAAGAGCCTCTTGCGAGGGGGGAGCCATTCTTGCATGATCTCGTTGAGACGTTCCCGAATATTGAGAGCAGTTGTGGCCTGAGGAAATTCTGTCAAACTCACAAGAGCTTGACGTCTTATGAACTGTTGGAAATAAAGAATACAGAGACATAATTAGGAAAATACAAGTGACTTTCATAAATCATGATACTATTGTCATTTCAATTCTTTACTTTAAAAAAATTAAATTCAAATTTCTATTGGAAAGACAATTACTTTTTATAATATTTTTTATTATTATAAAATAAATTATTTAAAAATGAAATGTAGAAAAAATAGCCTTCATCTTTCAAACAGACTGCAAAATTTCGGTCAAAATTAATAAAATTCATTATTACCTGATCGTCAACTTGATTAGCCCAGTGGAAAGTGACGCACATGTATTCTTTGTTTGGTGGGATCTCCACATATCAGTTGTCAAACTGACCCCACACACAGCTGTCGATAGTTCACGTTTGAGCTCATCAACGACCTCCCGATAGAGTTCGGGAATGACCGATTCTGAGAAGTGTGCTCTCGCAGGTACTTTGTAGCGTGCGTCCATTGTATTCAGCAAGTGACGGAAGCCATCGTCATCGACGATGCTGAAAGGTCGCATGTCCAACGCCATCATCATTCCCACCGCTCGAGTGATTGATTTTGAGCGATCACTATGGGCAGGATATGGAGCCCTCCTCTCAGAGGTTTCAGCGAGCGTTAATTGTCTCCCTGTTGGTCTTCCAGCTTCTCTGCCCCTCTGCCGATCTCCCTCACATTTCTCAAGATGCCTCTTTAGGTTGGTAGTCGTGAAATTCCTGACATCTCGTCCACGGGAGCGCTTGGCACCGCAGTGATTACATATAGCAACGCTATTATCTTCGGGATCTACTTGGAAGTGATCCCACACTTCGGACTTTCGTTTCCTCGATGCCATTTTTGCAAATGAACTCGCATTTAATTGAAGCAATCATATTTATATGCCAAAATTCTTTTGCATTCTGCCGACGACATTCCTAGTGAAGGACGTCGGGCCTTTGACGGTCTTCGAAATTTAGACATGATGAATTACCAATTAGTGAAACATAAACACAATGACCAGGACTCGGTCATTCATTAATTTATTCTGACACACTAATCACATTTTGTTTACATTTTAATTGACTTAACAGTTTTTTGTTTAATTTTCAGCAGCGGCATTCCTCTGTTCTACCTTCATAGTAGTAAATTATCATGTTTAAACCTTGACTCTGTTGTTGGTCGGCTGAAGAAGAAAGAGGAGTTGAAGGAATGAAGGATGTTATCATGGTTTCGACTTAGCATTAATATCTCTTCTCTTTAAAAGCAATAGCAAACACACACAAAAGAACTTCTGTCAGAATTTGAGGTCTCCGCCACAACAACAAACGATAAAGAGAAAGAGATATATTGCGTTGTAACTTTAATAGCATTTTCAATGTCAATTCCCTAATTCTCCGCCACATCAGACGGTAGCGACACCTCGATTTACGACGCTCACTTTTTATTTGAAACTTAAATACATGGAGCACTATTATCTCCCCGTTTTCTTTAAAAACCGTCAATCGTACCTCGTACCTCCCGGGGTACCTCCGCCACAACAAACAAATGGACAGCACTAACACCTCAGTTTATGACCCTCACCTCGCGTAGTAACTTTAATAGCACTCTCAATAATCATTTTATCGTTATCGGCTCTCTCTCTCTCACAATCTTCACTCCGATGTTTATGTTTTTCACATCACACGGTTAAAAGACAGCAGCGACACCTTAATTTACGATCCTTACATCGCGTGGTAACTTTTAATAGCGCTCTCAATATCATTTTCTCTTTATCGTGCATGTCTTTCTCTCTCTCCTCATCTTCTCTCTCTCTCTCTCTCCCTCTCATAATCTTCACTCAGATGTTTATTTTTTCCACCCCATCACTTGTAGCCAAGCCTGAACCTCACCCTGCGTTGTAATAGGAAAACCACAACGTAATCGTAAAACATGAAATTGCTCTTCTCCCTCCGAGAAGAAAATAAATTTCTTCCCTTGGAGATGAGGAAGAATTTGGAGAGGAATAAAATACAAAGAAGGAAAATAGAAATTGGGAACGATGACTTGAAATTATAGGCCTATAAAATGACAAACTCAGTAGCTAACAAAAACCTTTACATTTTTCCACCGAACATCCGAACCAGGCCTTTGAGTTCGGTTCGGTTCGGTTCGGTTCGGAAGTGCCATGTTCGGCGAACTTTGGTTCGGTTCGGCGGTTCGGTGACAGCCCTAATTCAATACCTCTGTTTGGGACACGAGTTTTTAGTCCTTTACAAAATTTCCATGATTTTATTCAACTCAAGGTAATGTGCCATGAGCTAAAAATGTTGTCCATGTTTTCTAAAGAGATGCAATTCATTGGGCAGTAAACAATAAATATAGAGCTACAATTAGCTCTATAAGTACCTTTCAGCTTGTTCAGCACAAGACTAAACTAAAAGCTGCTACGAAGGGATAAACTTCTAGATGTTTTTCCATAGTTGTAACAAGAGGCTCTGAGTTGGTGGCTTGATCCAAGTGCATTGGGATTTAGTATGGACCTGTATGTATGATGAAATCAAACCAAGGCAAGATTGGTTAACTAGAGGGATTACTAAAAAAAAAAAATCATGATTTTGAGCCAGAAACAGTGAGTTTCAGAGCAAAAGCATTACATCCTACATGCCTTTCGATTACTTTATTATGTTCAAAATGTTTCACTTCCACTAAGGCTAAATGATGTGTTCATGATAAAATCTTACAAAATTAAAAGAAAAATTTAGTTATTAATTCTGAAAAAGCAAATAAATGAATAATTTTCAAAAAAGATAGTCCATGACTAGTTTCTTAAAATAGGGATGAGAGGGCCCTACAGCAAAATGTCTCAAACCCAAGTCCAAAGGAGAATCCATTTCCCAAGCAGTACAGGACAGGATTATTAAAGATTCACATTTATTAATGTAAAACTCAAGCTACTTAATTACCATTTGAAAGTTCACATCCAGAAGGCGAGGACTATACAAGTGAACCAATGCATGAAATCTTTTCCTTTGATGTAAACTCTCTGTTGTTGCAAAGTCCAGTGTCTAGGAGGAAGCCTGTCTAGTGTCGTGACATGATACCCCCAAGGTAAGAGCCATATAGCCTGATTTGTAGAATAATTGAGAAAAAAAAAGGAAAATGAAATATCATCTGGAATTGGAAAAGTAAACTGAAGGCATAAGATTTTGTGAGTTATGAGTACACATACTTTTGATTAGCAAAGTTTGCATATATGTCCCGAAAATACATTTATAAGCTACGTTTGGAACATATTACATTCAGGATTTATCAGATAATATTGGGAAAAGAATCTTATCTTACATTCCATGCACACAGACATACAAATAGCTGTCATGTTCTTTGGTACATACATTTACAGATCATTTTCTTCCTATTCTTCAATCAAAGCATACTCACAGCAGCACCCGCATTCTTAAAATGGGAAACTCCCTCACAATCGCCTCGATCATGATCATCTTGAGTTTCGCTATCGTGCCACCTTGTTGTTTGGCTGGAAAAAGAAAGAAAGAAAGAAAAGACAAGATCAAGTTCTGCCGGCATCTACTCTCTGCTAGATAATGGGGGGGGGGGGGGGGGGGGAATCACTCATCACAATTCACATGATGTGCTGCCACTGCATCACAGTTTTATGCAACCTGAACCATATCCCTGAAACTTTAAAAGGCACCATATTATTATTAAGGGTTTGTTTTCACTTTTCAATCATGATATATATATAGATACATTGTCAAAATTATAAGATAAACATTGGATAATACCATACAATTTCGTTATTCCTTGATAATTCCTTTTCAGGGTCTAGATCTAACGTTAGATCTACTCTCTCTACATCATTCTACATGTAATTGTTACATGCGACTCTAAAGCAACTGAGTATTGTAACTTGTTATTCATCACTGTCATCATTCACTTGTCATGCTTTAGGTTTATTAGGCCTAACGTTAGATGGAATTTAATTTTCCACTCAACTACAGTAAATGTCCACTGCTATTTGCTGGAATTTCAAAGCTAGGAATTATCGGCTGCAGCCGGGCAACGACTAGCACACAAAATCATGGTACAGATTCACAATGCAAACGTAAAATGCGACTGCCACACGTAACGGCCAAATGCAAAGAGCACTGAGCTATGCCGACGCCTACGCCAGCATGGCCGGGGAGCTCCCGGGAGCCGGCGGGACGAAGGAGCTAGCGCATACCCTGCAGTCGGGCATGAGCGAATTGTCATTGCGGCGAATATGCAACTAAGCTATCAAAATACTGCATCATGTTTTCATTACGTTCTCTTTATCAGCTCGTTAGAAACGATTACAGACTAAGATGCAAACTATGAAATATGCAAAAAAGTTCTTACCATCCTATTTTCCTGAAAATCTGGAAGTTTGTCTACTCTGCTTCCTGTGTCAAAATCTCTCGCATGAACTACCGTTAACAATTTTGCCGCGTACTATCGCATTTTAATTTTGCTAGCGATCGCTCGAGCTCGCTCTCGCCTACCAGTCACAAGTCTAGAATAAGTTTCTACATTATTTACATGTAAGTCATAACTGTAACTGTTAGATTATAATTTCGTTTTAGATAACGGAATTCTATTCAAATTCCTGTAAAATCAGATAGGAAAATTGGACCTTTGAATGTAGCCAAAAAACAAACAAAAAAAAAGCAAATAAATAAATAAAAAGAAATAAAAAATATGTAAATAATAATTTCAAAAAGTACCAAGGGGGTCCATATCTACTCTTATCTCTCAATTGTGTGTGGTTTTTTTTTTTTGGGGGGGGGGGGGCTTACCAGGGAGATGGGAGGTTAAACGTCCTGTGGTAATTCCTGTGGTACCTGTCTATATACCACACAAAATACCACAGGAATATACGTTACCACGGGGGTGGGGACACCGGGCACTCACAAAAAGGGTAGGCTTACAACTTTATTTAATTTTTTTTGGGGGGGGGGTTGTTTGTTTGTTCATGTTTTTTGTTGGATATATCCAAAATTTGCTGGCATACCATTTATAGGCTTTTTCTTCCTTGGGGAAGGGGTGTATATTATTAGGCCTATATAGGTCCTTGTATATCTCCCCCCCCCCTAATATATTCAGGTTGCGGTGGCCTATATGAACATCCACCAATAACTTTTTTTTATTATTATTGTTTGATTCACTCAATACCACAGAACACCACAACTCCACGTGTATACAATGTACCAACATAAGGGCCAGCCCTATCAAAATACCCTGGCACTGCCCCTGTACAACAGAGCAGAATAGGACCACAAGCAACCATCTGCTTACATTACCACACAAATATTTGATAGAGTTACCACAGGTTTACCTGTGGTAAGAGATATTCCTGTGGTATTCCAAGCGTTAACGTTAACAGTATGTACCACATGAATACAAAAGCTAGCTAGCAGTTGACATTACAACACAAGTACTTGGTGTGGTAACATATATTCATGTGTATTTCGGATGTACCACAGGAGTACAACAGGACCACAAGAATACCACAGCCACCACTTGACATTACCACACAAGTATACAATGAAGTACCACAGGTGTACCTGTGGTAAACCTGTGGTAACAGATATTCCTGTGGTATTTTGTGTGGTAAAGACAGGTACTACAGAGAATTACCACAGGACATTTGAATACCACAGCCACCACTTGACATCACCACACAAGTATACAGCAAAGTGCCACAGGTGTACATGTGGTAAACCTGTGGTAACATATTCCTGTGGTATTTTGTGTGGTAAAGTCAGGTACCACAGAGAATTACCACAGGACATTTGAAAGTTTCGCCACTCTGTAAAAAGTTCACTCCAAAATTCCTCGAAGATTCCAGCATCATTTTCATTCATAAAATATGAATGATCCTTTCACAGAATTATTTTCATGCAACAAATACATTATCCCCATTCTGAACAACCAAAATACCACAAGAGTATCAATGTAATACAATGAAACTTTCCTCTCCGTCAAACTTTTCTTGCAATTTTCACGAAAGAGTAGGAATTCACTTAGTTCATTCTCAGTTACATGAAAATGATAATTTCTTACGGAAATCAACTGCTCGCTTTCTACAAGATATGCCGCCCAATATCTTGACAAGTCATCAATACCCAAAAGAATACGATCTGCTTCTACTGGTTCAGTTCACACGTATTCATCATTGTATTCTCCAAAAGGCACTTCCATCTGTGCCCAAACCTCATCACGTGTCATAGTGGGTACCTGATTAGCAAGGCCAACGATGTAATCATCTAAAGCTGATGTATTTTCTTGCATTTTTCTCCGCCAATCTTTTTGATTTTTGTCTTCCTTGGCAACCACTATCATCTACTCTTACTACATTTAATGTATCATTATTGGAAGCATGGCAAAGGCTGTAATAGTGCATTTCTGATAAATGACCTATTAACAAGGGTGGAATGTTCTCTGTGTTCAAATTATCAGTTGTTAACCCATTCGTGACAGAGGTCCACATTTTGTGGTTTGGCCTAATATCTTTTGATGCAAAGCCCTAAAAATCATACCAAATACACGAGCAGAAAGAGCAAAAAATTCTACACAAACTGTGCCCATTTTGGTTGCGTCAATATTCGTTGTTTGATGCTGAAAATTTTTGAAAGGAAAATAAGCATTAAAATCCTTAAATTGGCAATGTGATAGAAGGTTTAAAATCACCGTTTCCCCTGCAAATTGGCAACTTTTTGACTTCTCATCATAATTTCTGTCAATTTATATTCATTTCAGATACATGACATTTTATAAGAAAAATGTAGCAATAAAATAAAAATGTTGGTGTTGCCAATTTGAAGAATAAAAGCTGATCAAATTAGGTTTTAAATAATTCCTGTCACGAATGGGTTAAAATACGTATAGAATCACCTGGAATGCTGGATGTGACATGACAGTTACTTCAACGTTAAAAAGATTGGCAGCTGCAATCAAAACCAACTCATCCCCCTAAGTGCCATCTTGACTCATCCTTCTGTATGTGTAATCTCTATATTTCTCCTAATGCAGAGCTGGTCTGCATGAAATATACAGTTCCCGTCCCCTGGGGTGCGGGGCTCTCTGTAGGCCAGTCCAGCACTGGCGATGTTGTCATCTAAATTCTGCTGGTTCTGAGTCTAATGCTCTCATTGCCAAACATCGATTTTTAGTCAAGTCTGTGCACACCCTCTGGATTTCTCCTGGAGAAGATAAAACATATTTTTGCTGGTTAGGATAGTTTGCTGACCTTTTGATAGATTCTCTTACATTATGAAAATGGCACCTCCATCCCTGTTTTTGAGAACATATGGGATTAAAGTTATATGTGCATCCATCTGCAGAATGTCTTTTTGGGACACATACAATGACTTCTTGATTTGCTTTCTTCTCTAGCCCTGTTTTGCCTAATTTGTTCTTCCTGATGAAGTTGTCATAGCTGGTAGTTAGATTCTGAAATGCTTCCGAGTCGATATAGTCATCAAAGTCCGAAGATGGAAATGCTGCTTGCATGTCTAAGGCAAGTTGCTGTGCATGAGCTTGATCATCCACCGAAAGGGTGTCAAAGAAGGCCTGCCAATGCAAACGATGAAGAGCCTCACATACCAGCTTAGCCCTTAGACTCCTGTTGTAGTGATGACCATTTATGACTCCCTTTAAGGACCCAGCAGTAACAACTTCCGATTCAATGACAATATCCTGGAATCCAGCATCACCAAACCTCCTTCCCATGCAGGCAAGGTAAGCCATAGCAGTATGAAATTCCCCCATGCGAAGGACGAGTCTGTTCTTGAACATTCAACGTAGGACCTCTTCTTTGCCCTCCACTGTAGAAGTCAATGTTTGCTGCTGGTGGCTGTATAGACCTCTTACGTGTCCTTGCTACCAAGATACTCCCAGTGCGATGGGCACTTGCTGATATTGGCCTCTGTAAGATAATACCATTAGTGTTATGGGTTGTTCCTTTACCAGAGAGGGTCTCCTCCCCAAAATCATTATTATCCCACACTAGCATGGTATGTACAGATTGCGAAATGTTGGGGGAATGAAATTCTCTCCTCGTTGAATTTGGAGTTGAGCAAGGGCAGTGTCATTCTCTAAGACCTGTGTATTTGAGGAGCAGTGCCCTAATCCATTCAATAGCCCAATGAGCTGCACTGAGCCAGTGAGGTGTCTCACTGACATAGCTAAGGCAGAGTGTTTTGGCATGATCCTCCTACTACTTGAAGCAAGATTCATAACATCCTGGCATAATGAGACAATCTTACATTTCTTTGCATCTTTTACCTGCACTCATGAATTATCAGGAGGAAGTTCATTAGTAGCACCTACAGTCCACACCATGAAGTTATACAGATCACAAGGTACTAATTCCAAAGCCACATCTGCTGTTAAGTCCTTCACAGTTGGTGGCCATGGAGGCTGAGGCATGGAATTGCATCCTCTTTCTGTAGTCCTTCTTAATGACTGTGCTGCGTGATAAAGTGGTCGTAAGTCAGATGCCAATCTCTCTTTAGGAGCTCCTTCATGGTGATGAATGTCAGAGTCGGTATCTCCGTCAGTCTCATCTGTCCTTGTATCTGATGAGAATGGACGAACAACATCTTCTGCGACCTCATCCATAGACAGATCTTCTACAAAGACTAGATCACTGGCATTACTGTGAGAAGACCTAAGAAATTTCAGAAAAGGATAGGTCTTCTGAAGCCTTCGCTTCAAATTAAAGGACTTGTAACTTGGGATTTCTTTTCCCTCTACCTCCTTCACACAATTCTTGAACAACAGAAGTAATTTCTGTAATCTTAACACTTCACGTCCTTTCACTACTCTTACATCTACAATTGATTTACAAAAATGATCATATGACTTTTCATACTTATTATCAACGCTTTGTTCTCTGTAATTCTTTGTGAGGAATCTTGTGTAGTTCTGATAGCAGCTCAAGTGATATCTCACTTCCAGTGCAACAAGGTCCTTCCCACGAATCTGTATCAGAATCTACTCGTCTTTGCGCATTTCTGCGGCTAGTACCAGCTTACCTGCAGAGACAGTTTCACACTTAGTCAGTTTTTCCTTCTTTCTTTTCTTTGAGAAATGCTCTACAGTCATTTTGTCCTTTCTGCATATAATGCACTGGACTGGTAAGATATGGCGAACTCTTGGCTGTACATAATCTGATTGCCTTGGTCGTAGATGTCGGACCTTCAAAGGTTGCTCCATGATCACTGGTTCCGTCTCCAGTGGAACATTGCTGGTCCTTGGGACTGGAAGTAGGTTTTTAAAGACAAAGAGAAACAGGAAAAAAATTAATACCATTGATCCAAGCTTTCAAAAAGGAAATACCAGGAAATTTGATTTTAGGACATGTTCGATTCTTCTCCTACGAAGGAACAGGCACATTATGGAAAATTTAAACGTAGACAACATTAAAATTGTTGGACACATTCAAACACAAAGCCCAGTAAGTAGCAACCTGCTTGCCTGGCAACCACAAACTCCTACTTTCACAAGGTTGGTGGAATACAACTAGCCTGCATTTGCTGACTCAACCAAGACAAGAAAGATGGAAAGCTGAACAGCTGATTCATAATTCTTGCACATTAGTGTGGTCAATTAATGATTGCAAATTATTTATAATCCACAGATAGTGTGCTGCCAATAATATTTGAGCTAACCTTAATCTGCCTGTGCCATTAATATAATGGCATATTAAAGTTAGCTCAAATATTATATATCAGGCATTATATTATTAGGCATTTGTGATTACACTGATTAAACATCTGTGATCCTGATTACAATCAATGTAGACGCAACTCATTTCATTTTGCTTTTTGCGTGCAAGAGTCTGCTTATTTCAAATTAATAAATAGGTTACTTAAACATTCTTGTGATTTTCATATCCTACTTGCATATCTGCATGTATAATGGTTTGATATCTTTTAAAGAAATTACTTAGTTGGTAAATTCACCTGATGTTTAAGAAAAGCTGACCCCCAAAACAAAACCACAACACAAATACCACTGCATGGGACTGTTATATAAAAACATGGGCCAACACTTAGACCTGATGAAACCTTCACTAGGTATTTGAACAAAAAATTATAAATCATTGAATCTCCTTGAAAGTGGTACCATTGGAAAGAGCTTCAAAAGTAGATCTAAAATAATACCAAGATCATCACCCTAGGTCACAGAATAACAACTGTAATTTTAAGTTTAAAAACACACCCATTTTTGGACCCTCCTTGACCACAGGAACAAATGGCGGGCCTTGAGACCTTTTTAACTTCTTTTC
>JAPZVO010001643.1:0-15163 GCA_029962745.1 Echinometra lucunter | reverse complement strand
TTTTTATGCCTGATTAGTGCTCTTTCTTCTTTTAATAGCGCTCTGTTCCCTTCTGAGAAGTACTCCTTTTAAACTTCAAATGAATGTCCCTTTTAAAATGTGATTGCCCCTTTGACTACCTCTTTTCCTTTTTCATTGTGCCATTCCTCTTCTGCAGAGTGCCCCCTTTTCATCTCCGATAAGTGCCCATTTGAAATCTGATACATACCCTCATTTATTTCTGATAAGTGACCCTTTTCCTTTCTAGTATAATTATGTCCAATTTTCCATCTGTTAATGTAAGCTAAGTGCAATTAGCGCCCTTTTTGTTTTCTGATAGTGTCCCTTTTCCATTCGGACAAGTGCCCCTTTTAAAAATATGATATATGCCCATTTGATTTCTGATAAGTGCCCATTTTCCTTTCTACTAAATGTCTTCTCTCCCCCCGATTTGATTTCCCCTTCGAATCAGATGTTCTTCTTTCATATCTGATGAATGCCAGGCCGGTTTTATTTTGATAAGTGCCCATTTTTATTCCCCTTTTCGTTTAAAATATTACAGTTCTCCTTCTGACAAGTGCTACCTTCAAATCTAATAAATGCCCCTTTTCTCTCTTGTGCTTCCTCTTCTTTTCCCTTTTCACCTACCGTAAGCTCCCTGAAGTCCTCGAAAGAGCCATTTACCAATAGCTCCAAGAATCAGAGAGGCTTTACAATGCGAGGCAGTGGAGCATGCAGGGGACAAGAAGGGCGCAGCGACTTCCACAACTTTAATTAGGAGGAACGGTGCCCATAAATTGAAGCAATGATGGTATCTTTTTCTACTTTTTCTTTCAAAAGCTCGCTCGCTACGCGAGCTCGCACTTACTTATGATATCTCATGCAAGGCACTTCAAGTGTTTTGTAACCATAAAGTCTTAGCTGTTCTCCTATTCCTGATGGTATTGTGCTTAAAACCCCATTCAAATATTCTCTAATAAAATATGAGCGGTGGCTATGAGACTGCACAAATGCATTCAAAACATTATAGCTTGGTCACTATAAGGAAAGCTTTATAATAGTAAATGGAAGAAAATAACAATGATAATATTATAGAACACCCATAAAATGAATTTGCGGTAGCTTTTATCATTATAGGCCACTCTAAATATACTGCAAATACCATGGCCTTCAGCAAATATATTTAGCATTTGTGCTCGCTCGCTTCGCTTTCTCGTAAATTAATAAGACAGAGCATTATACAATTGCAAAGCAGTTATTATCATCATGATCATGTAAAGATAAAAATAGTATATCAAAATGCCCCTTAAAAGTGTGTTAAATAGAAAGTAAGGGTATGCTTTCTTTCTTGTGTTCAGCTTTTGTAAGTGCCCCCTTTTCCCCCAAAGTGCCCTTTGTCGCTGGTCCCCCCCCCCCCCACTTTATGAGACGCTCCGACCGCCCCTGTATTAGGACAAGTAAAAAGGATTCCTAGTTTCTCGTTCGGATATTTTCAACTTGAGGAGGAGGGGGTCTATGTTTATTTTTCCTGTACAGTACATAAAGGAAATACCATTTGTTCATTATTATAATTTATTTTTAAACAAAACTTCTTTGGGATTTCATTCTCAACTTATGTAAAAATTCATAATATTAATAAATTCTGATAACTTTAATAAATCATAATATAGCATGAACAAATGCACATAATTGAAGATCATTATCGTTCGAAACGAATAGACACGTAGCTGAGAAACACTATACACCAATGAACATGAGAGCAAATTCTTACTTTATTTCTCCATTTGATATTTGATAGCAAAATTATGAAAATAATTTTAAATCGGCGGGGCACGCTTCGCCGTGAAGTATTCTCCGCTCCCTTGCACCATGTGTATGAATCTGATAATGATGTGACATTATTGCGATAGATACGGTACTTATGGAGAAGTATGAAATGTTGACTGTTGTCGATCGTGGTTCCGCGGTTCATTGCTCTCTGGCAAAAAAACAAAACAAAAAAAAAAACAAAACAAAAAAAACCTTTGGAAACATTTTGTCATTTGGTAGTTGTTTGTTAATGACAAGATTATGACCACACAAAGAGTGGATTTTGATTCTTATTGAAAGAAGGTTTATCACATTTTTTCTTTCTTTCTTTCATCCCTTTTTTCTCTTTTCTGTTTTTTAAAAATCTCTTTTCTTGTTTATTTTATTTCATTTATCTATTCTTTTATTTATTTATTTATTTTTTTTTTTTTTGGGGGGGGGGGTCTATCGTTGGAACTATAATTAACTTAAATTGACTAATTGACTAATTGAAATAAACTTTACATATTTACAAATAAAAAGTCCGCATGACTCATATAATACTTGTAAATGCACCTAATAGAAAAAGGGATATAGGTCCCTTATACATAAAAATCAAATGAATAATAATAATAATAATAATAATAATAATAGATGGGATTTGTAATGCGCCAAATCCACTCTGCGGAGTGCCCAAGGCGCATTGTGGCAGCAGGATAACGTACACAATAGACCCTAGTTAGACCTTATAGTTAGCATGGTTAGATAGATGAGGAATGGGTAGACAACAGAAAGACAACAACAACAACAACAACAACAACAACAAAGAAAAACGGCGAGACTTTATGAGTGCATAAAGAGGCAAGGAGTAATAGTTGATTGTTCATTATTCAGAGGTAAGGGATTGTTTGTGCGACTTTAGAAGCTATTATTGATCATGAGTTAGACTGCCGAGGCCGTCATAAAACACGAACGTGTTATATCATGTTATATACACTTAAAGGGAGATATGAAATACTACGGTAAGTTTGTAGTGATGGTATTAATCCATGACACAACATGTGCAACTAAATGAAAATATATATGTGAGACAATTGAGAGAATAATAGCGTAGCATGAATCAAAGTTTCCCAGAGCTGTCCTACCATTTTGGAAATTTTGCAAAGGTTGAAAAAATGTCTCCGTCGGGAATCGAACCCGGGCCTTTGGCTATGAACGCCAATGCCTTAACCACTTGACCACGGAGACGGGCCAGTGGTTTCGGCTACTCCAAATTCGCTTAACCGACAGATTGACAAATCTTCAACCCTCACTAATTAATTCCTTTGTTGGTGGCAGATGAGTTTCGAACAATGACCTGCCGCACACCTCAGCTGGATTCCGGCGGAGATACTGAATACTGAATACATGAAATACATACCGAATCCAATTGACCGACAGACATTGAGGGAGCTACGCAATTATTATTCTCCCATTTTCATTTCTTTCAGTGTTTATTATTTACAAGGGAGTTGCCAAAGTTGTTTGCATTTGTCAAATTGCTTTCAATGTATTGTCCCCTTATTCTGACTTATGCATGTATCCAGGCTTCTAGCTGAGATCCAACTGCGGCATGCGGCTTCTCATTGTTCATTAACTCATCTGCACCAAAATAAAGGATCAAAAAGGGTTGGAAATCTGTCTGTCGGTCAATTGGATTCGGTCACGCCTAACTGCTGGCCCGCCTCTGTGGTCTAGTGGTAAGGCATTGGCGTTCTAAGCCAGTGACCCGGGTTCGATTCCCGGCGGAGGCATTTTTTCAACCCTTGATTCAAAATGGATGACAGCTCTGGGGAACATTGAGGGAGCTACGCAATTATTATTCTCCCATTTTCATTTCTTTCAGTGTTTATTATTTACAAGGGAGTTGCCAAAGTTGTTTGCATTTGTCAAATTTCTTTCAATATATATATATATATATATATATATATATATATCTATATAAGAGCTCATGCCGCTCATGTAGTCGCTCATTTTGTTTTTATAGTGGTATAGGAATTCCAAATTTCTTGTTTCAATTCAAGGCAAGTTTGGATAAACAGAAAGGTGTCTATAAAATAGTCCCCTTTCAAGTAAAACAAGGGCGGCGCTCCCGGGAGAGGAGCAGGGGCACAATGCTCCCACTTTTCCGAGCACCCTAAAATGCCGTGTCCCTTTTTACCCATGGAAAATGCCCTTTTTAGAATCTGTTCAGTGCCCCCTTTTTCTTCTTACAAGAACCATTTTTTAATAAGTGCCCGTTCACCTTATTGTAAGTGTTCTTTTCGCTTCTGATAAGTCGCCCTTCCTAAATCCTACAAAAGCCCTCTTTTTACATCAGATTATAGGGTCACTATAATCTGATGTAAAAAGAGGGCTGTTGTAGGATTCCCTTTTGATCTCTCTCTTTTCCCTTCTGAGAAGTGCGCCGCCTTTATCATTTCTAATGAATGTCCCTACAGAATTGTGATAAATGCCCCTTTTGACTGCCATTTTCGTTTCTAGTGCAATTGCCCTTCTCCTGATAGCCCCTTGCAAGATCTAAGTTGCCCTGCACTTGGGCAAGTTCCCAATGTAAAATCCGATACCTGCCCCAATTTGATTTTTTTCTATAGAATGATCTTAAGATAAATCTGCAAATGGGCTATAACAGATGCTGTTCATCATCATCATCATCATCATCATCATCATCATCGTCAGTGTACAGTGTATTTTGATTATGAAAAATTCCAATCAATTTTTTTCTCGCTCGCTTCGCTCGCTCGTAATATTAAAAACGCGGTGGTCCCGGTTAGCTAACAACCAGCGAGGTGGCAAAATAGAATCGTATTTTGGCAGCGATGCAAATATATATGCTATCCAGGCTTTTTTAAATAAACCTTTCGAGTATTTGAAGCGAAAATAAGTATGTTTTTAGAAAAGGCTAACTGGCTATTTGAAGCTCGTTCGAAAGCTTAAAAAAACCCAAAATGGTTCAAAATCTTCCAAAAAGATTTAGTTCCCGCCCCGCCCCCCCCCCCCATTTAAAAAAAAAGGGCAGGAAAGAATGCTTGACGATCCTCAAACTTCCATCATAACAAGTGCACATAATGTATCTGATTTATATTCTTTTGCAGTTTCCTTCTTTAATTTTGTTTAAAATAATGACTCACTGAATAATTCAACGATCAAAGACCGCCTAACTGTATTAAAATGTCTCGAACCCCGGAGCTTCCGGGGGCTCTGCCCCCTGGACCCCCACTGGGCCGTCGCTTCTGGATCCCACCGCGTAGCCAGGGGCCAAAAATTTTTTTTTGGAAAGTGCGAGCGAGAAAAGAAAAAAAAATAAGAGAATGTAGGAAGAGAAAGAGCAGACAAAAAACGATGGCAAAGAAAAGTCGGAGCTTCCGCGCTTCGCGAGGGAGGGGGGAAACTCCGCCCTCCCTGCACCCTCCCACTAGGGACTTATACCCCCCCCCCCCCCCCCGTGGTGTTGGAGAGCAGTGGCGTATCTAGGGGGGGGCAACGGGAGCACTTTCCGGGCGGCACTTTGAGGCGGCGCAAAAACGCGAAAAAGAAAAAAGGAAAATAAAGGAAAATAATATATTTTTGATGATTTTGCGCCCCCCCCCCCCATTCGCAGGATAAATGCATCAGAAATAGAATTTTTGAGGGTTAAAAGTGCAAAAAAAGTTCTAAAGCTCGGTCACTTCGCTCCCTCGCATGATCATTTCCTCTAAGAATCTCATAATTTCGCGCCCCCTATAATAGTTCTTAAGCTTTTCATAAGGGGTTCAGAAGTTTAAAAATAGTGAATTGTCGTTGCTTTGCTCGCTGTCATGTAAGTTTTATCTGCCTCTTTTTTAGATACTGCTCCCCCAGTATTGCTTAATACAGCATTTGCAAAGGTTAAACATTTGAAAGAAATCGAACATCTAATAAGGGCGGCACTTAGAGGGGGCGCAAAAAGACTCAAAAGAAAAAGATAATGGAGAAAATGAAGAATCTGCAGGGTAAATGCATCGAAAATAGAGTTTTCGAGGATTTAAAATGCCACATTTTTCCAGCGCTCGGTCGCTTTGCTCTCTCGCATGAATGTATTTCCTTTCAGGATATTATGGGCTTTTTAGATAGCTTTTTTTAAGGGGTTCAGATTTTGAAAAAAAAAAGGTGCAGTTGTCGTTGCTTTGCTCCCTATCATAAGTTTAATCTGCCTCTTGCTAAATACTGCGATCCCAGTAAAATACAGCATTTGAAAAGGTTAAACATTTGAAAGAAATCTAAAGTTTTTGTCGCCTTGCTATCAAAATCGACTATTTCTCAAGGTTTTTCGTTAATTTCACTCCCAATTTTAAAACTGAGAAAATAGAAAACCGTTTATTAATATCTAATTTCGATCTTCTCTACCGTTCAATTTCAGTGGTTAATCATTTGCGTCAATTGCCAAATTTCTAGGGTAAAATGCGCAAGAAATTGCGTTTTTACGTATTAATTTTTTTAAAATTATAATTCGCCACTTGGTCGCTTCGCTCCCTCGCTTGTACCATACGTTTGGGCACTCGGGAGGGGGGGGGGGGGGGGGCTGTTTGCCCCAGGCGCCATGCATAATACCTAGATACGCCACTGTACTGGAGAGGGCTTCCCCTCCCACCGTGCTGAGATTTTGCATTTTTCCATCATAAAATGCTGCGATTTAGTGCATACTTCGGGTATTTATTTGAATTATTTCTCACAAAAAAATTGCTTGGGGAAAAAAATAGGGGCGTATGCCGGGCGTAGTCCTCGGAGTAGTCCTCTTCTGCTCTTCTGCCCCCTCTGGATTTGGCCCTGCTTTACTAGCGGTGCACGCGCACTAAAACAAACGACGTGGTTAATACTAATTCCAAATTGGACTACCTTTAGCGACCAATAAGACTTCCGGTCTGCGACCAATAAGACTTCCGGTCTGCGTTAGCACACTAAATACGGGAATTTGGCGCTATGGTGTCTGTGAAAAAGCCGATGAAAAATGAAAAGCGGATTGTTGCTAATATAGCAGAATTAAAGTGATATCAAAAATGTAATTTGACCCTCGACTATTAGGAACAAGTTGCGTCAAATTTAAGCATAACAAATGCTCTCTAATTTAGTATATTCTAGAGCTTTTTTTTTTTTTAAAGATTGAACAAGCCTATACGAAGTAGACGTTCAACTTTTCGGGGCTAAATGTGGCAAGTGTTATGTATGCATGTTATAGTGCAATTATCATATATAGTTAGACAAAAGAAATCAGCAAAATGTATTTCAATATGGAATTTGCCCACACATGTGCTTCAATGGTAAATGCAGAGTAAAGCAGAGCATTTAAAAAGAGTAATTTAATGTCGGTTTAATGTAGATTTCAAACAAGCTTGTTCGTGGATGAGAACATTCAAGCACGATATATTCAGTGATACAAGACGAAAAAAAAAAAAACCTCTTCAAGGGCTTTTATAGGTATCACACAACATTTTAACTAAATAATGGCATACATGAGGTAAAAGCTGAAGAGTTGCTCTTTACTCTCATATACATGGCATGATGAAACTTTTTGTCTGGATCTTACTGTTTTAAAATGAATTTAGGGGTCAAACCGGCAAAATACACCAATTCCGCACAATGTTCTCTCATTCTTATTCGAAAGTGACAAAACTCGTTTCTGACTTCATGGCCTTTGAAATATATCGTATGACATTTTAACTAAATAATGGCATACATGAGGTAAAAGCTGGAGAGTTGCTCTTTACTCTCATATAGGTGGCATGCCGAAACTTTTTATCTGGATCTTACTGTTTTAAAGTGAATTCAGGGGTCAAAAAGGCAAAATACACCAATTCCGCACAATGTTCTCTCATTCTTATTCGAAAGTGACCGAAGTCGTTCTGACTTCATGGCCTTTGAAATATATCGTATGACATTTTAACTAAATAATGGCATACATGAGGTAAAAGCTGGAGAGTTGCTCTTTACTCCCATGTAGGTGGCATGCCGAAACTTTTTATCTGGATCTTACTGTTTTAAAATGAATTTAGGGGTGAAACCGGCAAAATACACCCATTCCGCACCATGGTTGCTCATTCTTATTCGAAAATGACCGAAGTCGTTCTGACTTCATGGCCTTTGAAATATATCGTATGACATTTTAATTAAATAATGGCATACATGAGGTAAAAGCTGAAGAGTTGTTCTTTACTCTCATATAGGTGGCATGCCGAAACTTTTTGTCTGGATCTTACTATTTAAAAATGGATTCAGGGGTCAAACAGGCGATATACGCCCATTCCGGGCACTGTTCCCTGATATTTAACCTAAGTCGTTTCTGACTTCATGGCCTTTGAAATATATCGTATGACATTTTAACTAAATAATGGCATACATGAGGTAAAAGCTGAAGAGTTGCACTTTACTCTCATATAGATGGCATGATGAAACTTTTTGTCTGGATCTTACTGTTTTAAAATGAATTTAGGGGTCAAACCGGCAAAATACACCAATTCCGCACAATGTTCGCTCATTCTTACCCTCAAATGACATAAAACGTTTCTGACTTCATGGCCTTTGGAATATATCGTATGACATTTTAACTAAATAATGGCATACATGAGGTAAAAGCTGAAGAGTTGCTCTTTACTGTCATATAGGTGGCATGCCGAAACTTTTTGTCTGGATCTTATTGTTTGAAAATGAAATCGGGGGTCAAACCGACAATTACGCCAATTTCGCACGGTGTTTGGTGATTCTAATACAAAAAAAGACAAAACTCGTTTCTGAATTCATGGCCTTTGAAATATAACGTATGACATTTTAATTAAATAATGGCATACATGAGGTAAAAGCTGAAGAGTTGCTCTTTACTCTCATATAGGTGGCATGCCGAAACTTTTTGTCTGGATCTTACTGTTTAAAAATGGATTCAGGGGTCAAACAGGCGATTTACGCCCATTCCGGGCACTGTTCCCTGATATTTAGCCTAAGTCGTTTCTGACTTCATGGCCTTTGAAATATATCGTATGACATTTTAACTAAATAATGGCATACATGAGGTAAAAGCTGAAGAGTTGTTCTTTACTCTCATATAGGTGGCATTCCGAAACTTTTTGTCAGGATCTTACTGTTTAAAAATGGATTCAGGGGTCAAACCGGCAAAATACACCAATTCCGCACAATGTTCGCTCATTCTTACCCTCAAATGACATAAAACGTTTCTGACTTCATGGCCTTTGGAATATATCGTATGACATTTTAACTAAATAATGGCATACATGAGGTAAAAGCTGAAGAGTTGCTCTTTACTGTCATATAGGTGGCATGCCGAAACTTTTTGTCTGGATCTTATTGTTTTAAAATGAAATCGGGGGTCAAACCGAATATTACGCCAATTTCGCACGGTGTTTGGTGATTCTAATACAAAAAAGACAAAATAAAAAAATCCATATTGAAGGATATGTTGGAGTCTTATTATCTGACATTCCCATGGAGGATGGCTTCCCTGAGGACAACTCCCAGAAGAACGGCTCTCCCAGAAGGCACCAACTTTTCAAGAGAGAAATTGATTTAAGTCAATGCTTATCATATTAAGTTTGTTAATGAACATGATGAATGAAGTAGTTTGTGCTTTATTAATCAATTAATTTATTTGTTGATTTATTTATTCATTCATTCGTTCATCTATTCATTTATTGATTCCTTAATTTTTCAATCAATTTTCTTAGATAATGTTTCAGCTTCTGCCGGAGTATTAACTTATCAGACTTGGAATAGTTTGCAAAAATGCTTTAGTCATCATTCTACGGAAGAAAAAAGATGTCGCGCAGCATGAGCTGAATTGTACAAATCTTTAACAAAATTAAAACAAAAAAAATATTATAGACGGACATTTCCCAAAAATAAAAAGCATTTAGGTGCATGCTATTGCAATGGGGGGATGGGGGAGGAATGCATACCCCCTCTTATATTTTGGAATTTTAAGCAAAAAATGTGTAGCAAATAATTAGTAGAATTTGTAATAATATTCAATGGTTTGCCATGTTATAAACCATGTTAGAGGAGTATGGGTGCGCCATAAGTTTCACTACGCTCTCTCTCATACAAGAAAATTTTTCGGAAGGTGACGTCACAGACCCCCCCCCCCCCCCCCGCTTCACCGTAACACCCTATTGTATATCGTGTTGTAGGTTTGAAATATGAAGTTTGACTCTTAAAATTGTTTCCTTTATCAAGTGTTAATCGAGAGAGGTATTAAAATCAATTTTAGAAGCTTAATACGCAATAAAAGAGTTGTGGGTATTTCAGTTTCAGGTTTTCTTTTTAAATGAAAGATAGTAATGGGTCAAAGTAGGCCCTACATTATCAAAAGCAACTTAATCAACTTCTTACTTCAGAATCTTAGTGATTGCTATCATAATTTATGCGTCGAGATATTTTAGAAAATGAATAAGGAATAAGAGTCCAGGGAATTTCAGTCTACGTAAAAGAATAAATTAAAGAATATTGTTATTCATACATAAATATTAAAGGCCAGAGGAGAGTTTTTCATTGAAGTTGTGGGACACTGGCGTAGCTAAGGGGGGCACAGGGGGTCATGACACCCCCCCCCCCCCGTTTATCGGAGAGCAAAAAATGAAAAATAACAAAATTTAAAGAAAAAATTAAGATAAAAAATCATCGAGTCCAATTCACAAAACTTACCCTGCGAAATAAAAGTAAAACGTAAATATGCCACTTCTCTCACATAAGTTACCCCTTATCCTGAATTTTAGTGTGCAGAAAATGTCATTTTTATGCACGAATTTTCAGAAATCTCCCTACCGTGGGAGGGGATACCCCCCCTCCCATACCCTCCTCCCGCTCGGTTGCTTCGCTACTTCGCCTTGCCCCCCCCCCCCCCTCCCATATGCCACTTCACATAAAAAGTTACCCATAATATTTAATTTTAGTGTGCAAAAATGCCATTTTCATGCAAGAATTTATTTTCAAAAGTCTCTCTACCTTGGCAGGGTATGCCATTATTTAGTTAAAATGTCATACGATATATTTCACAGGCCATGAAATCAGAAACGAGTTTTGTCATTTTCGAAGAAGAATGAGCGAACATTGTGGGGAATGGTGTACTTTGCCGGTTTGACCCCCGATTTCATTTTAAAACAGTAAGATCCAGACAAAAAGTTTCGGCATGCCACCTATATGAGAGTAAAGAACAACTCTTCAGCTTTTACCTCATATATGCCATTATTTAGTTAAAATGTCATACGATATATTTCAAAGGTCATGAATTCAGAAACGAGTTTTGTCATTTTCGTATTAGAATCATCAAAGACCGTGCGAAATTGGCGTATATTTGCCGGTTTGACCCCCGATTTCATGTTAAAACAGTAAGGACCAGACAAAAAGTTTCGGCATGCCACTTATATGAGAGTAAAGAACAACTCTTCAGCTTTTACCTCATGTATGCCATTATTTAGTTAAAATGTCATACAATATATTTCAAAGGCCATGAATTCAGAAACGACTTCGGTCATTTTCGAAAAACAATGAGCGAACATTGTGCGGAATCGGTGTATTTTGCCGGTTTGACCCCTAAATTCATGTTAAAACAGTAAGATCCAGACAAAAAGTTTCGGCATGCCACCTATATGAGAGTAAAGAGCCACACTTCAGCTTTTACCTCATGTATGCCATTATTCAGTTAAAATGTCATACGATATATTTCAAAGGTCATGAATTCAGAAACGAGTTTTGTCATTTTCGAATAAGAATAAGCGAACATTGTGCGGAATGGTGTACTTTGCCGGTTTGACCCCCGATTTCATTTTCAAACAGTAAGATCCAGACAAAAGGTTTCGGCATGCCACCTATATGAGAGTAAAGAACAACTCTTCAGCTTTTACCTCATGTATGCCATTATTTAGTTAAAATGTCATACGATATATTTCAAAGGTCATGAATTCAGAAACGTGTTTTGTCATTTTCGAATAAGAATGAGCGAACATTGTGGGGAATGGGTGTATTGTGCCGGTTTGACCCCTAAATTCATTTTAAAACAGTAAGATCCAGACAAAAAGTTTCGGCATGCCAATTATATGAGAGTAAAGAACAAATCTTCAGCTTTTACCTCATGTATGCCATTACTTAGTTAAAATGTCATAGGATACTTTTCAAAGCCATTAAAAGAAAAAACGACTTCGGTCATTTTCGAAAAAGAATGAGCGAACATTGTGCGGAATCGGTGTATTTTGCCGGTTTGATCACTAAATTCATTTTAAAACAGTAAGATCCAGACAAAAAGTTTCGGCATGCCACCTATATGACATTAAAGAGCAACTCTTTAGCTTTCACCTCATGTATGCCATTATTTAGTTAAAATGTCATACGATATATTTCAAAGGCCATGAATTCAGAAACGACTTAGGTTAAATATCAGGGAACAGTGCCCGGAATGGGCGTATATCGCCTGTTTGACCCCTGAATCCATTTTTAAACAGTAAGATCCAGACAAAAATTTTCGGCATGCCACCTATATGAGATTAAAGAGCAAATCTTTAGCTTTCACCTCATGTATGCCATTATTTAGTTAAAATGTCATACGATATATTTCACAGGCCATGAAATCAGAAACGACTTCGGTCATTTTCGTATTAGAATCACCAAAGACCGTGCGAAATGGGCGTATATTGCTGGTTTGACCCCCGATTTCATTTTAAAACAGTGAGATCCAGACAAAAGGTTTTGGCATGCCACCTATATGAGAGTAAAGAACAACTCTTCAGCTTTTACCTCATGTATGCCATTATTTAGTTAAAATGTCATACGATATATTTCAAAGGCCATAAATTCAGAAACGAGTTTTGTCATTTTCGTATTAGAATCACCAAACACCGTGCGAAATTGACGTATATTGCCGGTTTGACCCCCGATTTCATTTTGAAACACTAAGGTCCAGACAAGAAAAAATCGATTGAAATGTCACAGGATACTTTTCAAAGCCCTTTGTCTCCGAAAAAACGCAATATTTCTCTTTCTAAACTCAATTGCACTTTTTCTTTTGTTTCTCGTTCTTTTGGCGACACCATACCCCTTAGAATGGTCCGTGAATTTTCCTCTTATTGGTCGCGGGCTTATTGGTCGCCAGTTTCAAGGAGCGTAATTCCAATAGGCAATTATAACTATGCGACTGTCCACACCAAAGTCTAAACACGCACAAATAGTTTAAAATTTAAATATTGTGTTTTCGTGTTGCTGTAGTGACATATGAATGGCTGGAGACAAGATGCTACCTTCGAAATATCTCTTCGTTTTCTTCTTCTTCTTGACGCTCATACTTGGTGTTCTTTTAGGTAAGAAGATTTTAATTATGGTTATCGGGTGTCGATGTCGTGTATTGTGTGGGTGTCCCATATGTTGAAATTTGTGGTGTATACATTGGTAAATGGCATTGAAGTAGTACGCTAGAACAGTCGATCGAGAAGCAGGTGGGACTACGTAGTAAGGATAACAGCCCATGATCCTATCTTTATAGACATTTGTCATTTAATGGATTTTGAGGAATCGGATGGATGTTTACGTTGTTGTTTATATTAAAATATGTAAATGATATGGCCTAATTGTGATGTAACTGTAAGTGTAACTGAGTGTAAGTCTCCTCTGACCTCTCATTCAGTCGATCATGACATTGTTCATCATAGACATGAATGATCCTGATGATAGACATAGCAGCTTTCCTTGTAGATCTACTACTAAGTAGAAAAGCTCTCTCTTGTTTTATCCCTCTGTTCTTCGGAGATTAATGTTAGCAGGTTGATCTGCAGCAGGAAATGTATCCGGAGAGTAAAGTGTCAGTAAGTGTTGTCCAACCGACTCCAAGTATCTGTAAACATGTTAAAGTTGGGATAGCTATGATAGCCACTCACACTCATGACAATAGTGCTCGGTTATAATTAGACCGAAGTGTTCTGTCTCTAACAGTCGTCGTTAGCCTCGTATTTTGGTAGGGTCGGCACTCCTCCTTTTTAGAGACTGAAGTGCCCCAGTGCGTTGTGCATTCAATCTCATTGTTGTGGGCACGACAATGAAAAACTACCTCAAATCAGCTATTTTCCCCCTTTATTCATGAATATAAAAATATCATTATACACTACAGAGTAGACCTATACAATGTAGCTTACCGATTTTATGTTTGATTCCTTTAAACTCTCCATTTTCAGGTAAATCCAAGGTCCTAACGTTAGGTCCTCTCGGTTGAAAATCTTGCAGCAGCCAACCTCTATCTCTGTTTGCCTCCGTGCTTTTCGCAGGGAGATCAGCAAATTCACTACTAGTTGCATTTCAACCGGCTGTATTCAAACGATCGACCACGTACGTTTGGCCATATACGTACGAACGATGTTTTTGTTGTTGTTGTTTCGTATTGGTCGCTCGTTAATACAGTTAATACATCAACTTTATCTCAAACATTACTTTTAAAACATAAGAAGTAGAGAAAAGAAAGAAAGTTAGAAAGGAAAGAAGAAAAAAGATTTCAAATGCTATTCAATCAAAATCTATTCTCAACAAATATCAATCTAACTTCTAAATTCACTTTGATTTGTTAATGAAGTTAAAACACAACTTAATCGAACTTGAACGCTAAAGAAATAATGACATTTCAATTATTCTTAATTATACCTTGAAGATTAATGAGTCACTAATACCATGTAGTTATTATTATATACAGAAATCCTTCAATAAAATACCAAATCAGCATCCTTTGAAAGTCATTGTAGAAAACAATAAAACTGAAGTTGGGGTAAACAATAAATCCAAAACTGAAACATACTGTTGGTACTTTCCCGCTATTGTTTACCTCCTTGAACTAAGACAGGATGGATTATAACTTTGACGAATTGAAGTTGGGGTAGTATAACAAATTATGATGTGATCAAAATAGTTGCCTTACGTCACAATAACATCATATAAATCAATCAGTTTCGAGCTGCGGGCATTCTCATCACAGGGAGATGTGCATCTATGCCAAAATTTAAATAATTTTGCACTTCCTCTTCTGAAGCATATAAAACATAGAATTTCGCACTAACCAAATCATCCTATATGAATTTTACTCCAATTTGCTCGGGTAACGTCTCTCTGACGGTTTTTCAAGTACTTTCAAACTTGATTTTTATTCATGCTATACACAAAGCGTTGAAATACTCTAACACTGGAGCACACAATGTTTTTATTAGTATTCCTTGACACATTATAGTGTAGTCCAGTATAATTCAAACTGGAAAATTGCTTTGCTTTACATGTTAACCGTATATGACATTATAAAGTTTAGACTGAAATACATAAATTATTGCTTTGTAGTATCTACTTTGATTATATCATAATGTGATTTTGTTCAGCA
>JAPZVO010001642.1:0-15173 GCA_029962745.1 Echinometra lucunter | reverse complement strand
TGCATGCCTGGCGCAAGCCGTGCGCAAGCGCGAAAAATGCCATATGTTATAACACGGTATTCTGAAACCGTTTTATCTCCTGTTTTAACTCTTTCTTCCGCTTGATATTTCATGCTCATGAGATAAAACAGGGGTGGGAGGTGTTTAATTTTGCATGCGGTATGTCATGGCGGCAATTTTCTCGCTCATGTACGGAAGCTTAAAAGTTCCAACTAGAAGGCGACTTGTGTAACTCGCCAAGCGCCTCGTTCTAGCGCCAAAGCAACCCCGGAAGGCGGCTCGCCAAGGCGCCTTGTCTGAGACGAGAAGGCGAGATGGCGACTTGTACAAAGTCGCGAAGGCGCCTTGTCTAATACGAGAAGGCGAGATGGTGCGACTTGTACAAAGTCGCCAAGGCGCCTTGTCTAGACGAGAAGGCGAGAAGCTGACTTGTACAAACTCGCCAGGGAGCCTTGTATAATACTAGAAGGCGAGGTGGCGACTTGTGCAAACTCGCCAAGGCGCCTTATTCAAGACGAGAAGGTGTAAAGGCGACTTATACAAACCTGCCAAGGCGCCTTGTTCAAGACGAGAAGGCGCGAAGGCGACTTATACAAACTCGCCAAGTCGCCTTGTTAAGACGAGAAGGCGCGCGAAGGCGACTTGTTTAAACTCGCCAAGGCGCCTTGGTTAAGACGAGAAGGCGCGAAGGCGACTTGTACAAACTCACCAGGGCGCCTCGTTTAATAAAATCATGGCTACGCCGCTGAGTACTTAGTAAGCCTATTTGAAATTCTGAAATGCAATATAGACTCTATAATATTTCAGGTGAAGAAATTGAACAAACTATTTGTAAAAAAACAATCGTTAAGAACCTTTATTAATCTGTAAAGTATTATCGGCCTACTATAGAAATTCAGATCTACATTTGGAATCCAGGGCCCTGTCCAAAAAGAGTTGATATTTATCAAGTAAGTTGCCATTTATAGGCGTACCGGGGCGTTTTGGGTTTTCAAACTGCTCCTTTTGGCCAAGGGTGTATTTTTAGATGCTCAAACCCCCTTTGCATGGTATAAAACACCCCCTTCAGCAGTGCTGACAACCTTTTTTACTTGTCAGAAAATTTTAAAGTTTGGAGTAAAAATACACTCCTTAAAAAAAAAACCTGGTACCCGCCACTGTTTATATCAATTGCAACTGTGTACTTTATAGGACACAGTGAATTTGAGACCGATTATAGGACTTGCGATTTATCTTGACCAATTGAGATTAATGACACTTTATAGGATGGGGCCCAGATCGAGATCCGTCCAATGTTCAATCTTTAGTTTCATTCTTATACTGGTACATTTTGTGAGAGAAAAGGAGAAATAGAAGTGAACAGGGACAACTCTATATTAACATGGGGGCAGTGGCGTATCCAGAAATAAAAGGTCATCAAGATTTTGAGGTGTCCTTTTGCTACAAAATTCTCTTACATAAAGGGGTGTTTTAACACTATAAAAAAAGGGGGGAGGTGCTTTAACACAAAATAACATCAAAGGGGAGGGGAGTGTTTGATCACCAAACACACCCCCCCCCCCCTTCTCGGTACGCCTATACAAGGGAACACTCACTTTAAACGCAGAGGGTACAGTACTACTTATAAAAATTTAGGATCACTTCTTAGGACTTTTAAATGACACATTTGTAATTACTATAATATAGGTTTTCCCAGTCAGTTTCATACCTTTTTTCATTCCAATTCATGAACGTGCATTCAATTTCACACAACGCACGCTCGCGAAAATTTTCGGGCTTTCAAATTAAAACAAAACTTAGATTTTCAAATCCGATCAATCAGTTTCATTTATGGGCGCTCTTATTTCCTTTCCGTGAAATCAAAATCACATACTGCGTTCAATTTCCAAATGCGAATATTGTATTTCCTACTTGTTCATCCAAATTCACGCAGAATTCATGATGAACATGTTTGGGGCTTTCATTTTCATTTTCATTTTCAGGTGATCAATTTCACACTTTGTGCACTCAATTTAGTGGAGAAGATAAGAAGATATCTGAAGAAAGGGGTTCAGTGAGAGAAGGGAAGAGCGTTGCTTGTTTTGATAAAAAGAGCACAATTTTAATATAAACAATTACCCACACCCCCAGCACACACACACACACACACACACACATGAAAAAGTCCTATTTCATAGGCTTCTACATGATGTAGCATGTTTACACTTTTCAAAGTTTCTCTATTGCTCTGAATTTCCATTCCTTACAATGATATAACTTACCTTAAAATGTTATGTTCATGCGTCCTTCAGTGCTTTTTCATTTTAAATATATATATAATTCAATTCAATTCAATTCAACTTTTATTGATTTGTAATCCAGACACATTGGATTATTCTCAATTTTTTCACAACATCAACAAAAAATTTTACAAAATAAAATATAACATAAAAAGAACAAAGTATAACATAAATAGCAATGTGTATACCAGAATTTCCACAAAAACATAACAGATTATAACAAAATGTAACAGAATATGATAGATATATACTAGAATATGACACAATATATTCGATTAAAACAGCTTTTAAGTATAAAAAAAAACAAATCAAAACAAAACAAAACAAAACAAACAAAAAACAAAAAACAAAAACAAATAAAAAAAAAAAAAAAAAAAAAAACATCCAAATCTCGCATAAGTCCCTGGCCCAATTTAAATTACCTATAGCGGGTTTGCCCCCCCTCCCCCCCCCCCCGGGAGCAAGCTGTTCAAATTTATGATTTATTATTTTCTATTAGTTCCAATCGTTTATCGTACATACGGCTTATTGCAGGTATCATTATTGAGTTTATATCGCTTTCAGCGTTCGTCATCAAAAATTTGAATTTCTCGTCATTGTTTAGATATTGAAAATCAGGTACTATATTATTAAGGTTAGAGAATGATTTTAATCTGATATCACTTAAGTGGGTACATGTGATCAGGAAATGTATTTCGTCTTCAATGCCAGTTTTACAAAGGGGGCATATTCTGTCAATGAGGGCCATTTTTTTGTATCGACCATCTTCAATCATGAGGTTACTATTGCTTATTCTGATTTTGATATAATTAGCTATCTGTGATTTGTCAATATCAAGTAACAAATAATTTTCCATTTTGTAATCTGATTTAAAGGTTTTATATGTTTTTAATTTGGTAGAGTATTCAGTATTATTTTCATTTGTTAGATTGGCTTTCCAAGCTTTAATATACCTATCTTCTAGTTTGTTTAGTATAGCTTTCTTAACCTGTTAATAGAGAATGTATTATGGTTTTGCCAGACATGGGAGAAACCTAGTATTTTCAAAAATGATTCCATATGTTTGCAGTAATTTATATTAATGTTTTTGCCCTCAATATAAGCTTGATTTACTAATGTGCTTTCAGTGGAGTTTATAGTGTGGTACCAGAAGCCGATGGTATGTTTTAAAGATGTTAGCGCGAGGGGAAACGTCCAGTTTCTGCTAAGATGGCACTGTTCATCGCAGATCTGTTAGTACCAATGATAACTTTTAGAAATTTTAATTGTAGAGATTCGGGAAGGAATGTTTTGTAGCAATTTTCTAATTCTTTTGTCTCTCTTATTAAATATTCAAGCCCCCATATTTCAGAATTGTAGAGAAGAATTGGCTTTACACAGGTATCAAAAAGTTTTAAGTATGGTATTAGGGATATTCTGTCTTTGGGAAATATATTCCGTATGCTGAATACCGCTTTCTGGCTTTGTCAACTAAGTGTTTGATAGCGTGCGTAAATGTGCCCGATGGTTTAAAGATTATTCCTAGATATTTGTACTCGTTAGTTATTTCTATCTCCGTGTTATCAAATAAAAATGAGTTTTTGTTCATTCTTCTCCCTGCTTTATTGAAAATCATTACTTTAGTCTTTCCCGTATTGATTTCTAGGTTCCACTTTACACAATATTCCTTTAAGTTGTTTAATGCGGTTTGAAGTCCGCATTCCTTTTCGGATATTATGACAAGATCATCTGCATATAGAAGACATGAAATTTTTCCTCCGGAATTGAGTGTTACAGGGTGACAGTCACTACCAAAATAATCTATATATCATTTATATAAAGAAAAGAGTGTTGGGCTCAATACACATCCTTGTTTACGACGCCTACCGAAGTAGGAAAAGATTGGGTTTTTGTCTTGCAATTTAATGGAGAATCGTACATCATTATACATATTTTCAATGATATCGTAGAATGGTCCAGATATATTACAGTTTTTTAATTTAAAAAGTAGGGCTTTTCTATTTACAAGATCAAAAGCTTTGCGAAAATCTACAAAGCATACGTACAAATATTTCTTCTTTTTAAACATTTTATCTACTAGCGTTTTCAGGGTGAATATATGATCACTAGTTCTACTGCCCTTTCTAAAACCTATTTGATTGGGAGTTATTATATTGTTTTCTTCAATGTACACTTGGAGCCTATTGTAAAGTATTCTGGAAAATAATTTTGCAAGGCAGCTTTTTAAGGCTATACCTCTATAATTGGAGGGGTCATTGCTGTCTCCCTCCTTTGAATATTGGTTTTATTAGATTATCCCTCCAAATGTCTGGGTATATCCCTGTTTTTAAAATAGCATTAAACATATCTACATAAGTATTGACATGCATGTTACCAGATGATATAATCATTTCATTCAATAAATTGTCAATACCACCTGATTTCTTCTTTTAAGAGTTTTAATAGCTTCTAAGACTTCTTTGGCAGTGATAATAGATTAAGTTTTTCTGTATCAAGGTTTGTGTGTTTTGCGTCTTTTTCTGTATCAAAATTAAGATTGTATTCTTTCATTAGCAGTTTAAAGTGTTCGTACCATTCTTTTGCCGATATATTTACGGACGTATTATCTATATTTTTTTCTTTTATTCTGTCGACTAGACTCCAAAAAGGTTTAGAGTCTCTGTTATCTAGAGAGAGCAACTTATCAAATATATGTTTTTTATGAGCTCTGTGATTTTTGCGCGTTATTTTGCGCAGCACTCTTTGTTCACATAAAACCTTCAGCCTTAGTGCATTATTCCATGGTGTTTTTCTTAGATCTCTACATAGCTTCCTTATAAGACGTAGTTTGGTTCTGCAAATAGAATCAAACCATGGTTTATCTTTTTTCTTGACTTTAACTCTCGATTTATGGTTGATGGGAACGCCTGCAGCGACCCTTAAAGTTTGCGTGAATGTTTCAATTATTTCGTTTATTTTGCTATTCATATCCATATTCTTATCATCATGATCATTAGCTAATATATCAATCATATCAGATCTGATATATTCAAAATTTTCTTTGGATATTTTTTTAATAAATTGATTTTCGATCATCCGTGACCATTTGCATGGCTGTAAACTACGTAGTTCCATGTCATTATGGGAGAACATTAGTGACTGAAGAGTTACAGTTATTAGGCAATGATCGGACAAAAGAGGGCAAAATTCTTCAACTTCAAAGGCAAGGACTTTGCTAAGTAGTGAAGCACTGCATATACAGTAATCGACTATTGAAACACCTCTTGTATTGTACAGGGTTGCTCTTCCCTTTGTGTCCCCTAAGGTTCTTCCATTTAATATGCGGAGTTGAGCCGATATGCATAAATCTAAAATTTGTTTTCCGTAATTATTCGTGTCTTGATGTATTGACAAATTTCTACGTTGTGGTGTCGTGTCTGCAGTGTATGCATTGGGTAAAGAGTGTACTGATGGATCATTTGAATCAAATCTGATGTAATCATATTCTTCTTGACTGATATGGGCATTAAGATCTCCCATAACGATTACTTCGCCTTTTCCACTCCATATTTCAATATTTCTTTCGAGGTTTTCAAATATCTCTTTATCTATTCCTGTTCTTAGTGTGTATGTTGAATTGGCCGGTGGTATATATATCAGGCATAAATAAATATCATTTTTAAAGCCGAAAATTTATGACAAAGTTTCAGCCACATGTATTCGCTACAAGATTTATCAATAACAGTGATTCCTTTCACAAGAGACTGTCTTACAAGGACTCCCAATCCTCCTCTCTTCTGCTGCTTGGTTCATTTGACCGACAGTTGGCATAATACTTATATCCGTTTAGGGAGATGCTTTCGCTGTATGATAAATGCGTTTCGCTTAGAAAAACAATGTCAGTGACAATCTTTTCGCAAAACAAGGGTCATCTAGTTTACATTTTCATTGTCAGTTCCATTCAGCCGTTAACAAGACCATTTACATTCCATGAGCTTATAGATAGTTGCTTAGACATTTTAGTCATTGTCATGATTGTGGGACGGAAAGGGTACCAGGGATTCCATCGCTGATTTCGTTAACATGTTATGAAATCATCTAAATATACGTTTTGTGTAGGGTGGGAACTCAATACCACCTTTAAAAAAGAAAGAAAAAGGAAAGAAATAAGAAGAAGTAGAAGAAGAAGAAAAAAAAAAAGTCCAAACCAGGGATATGGATGGTTATCAGGAAAAATATTAAAACAGCATATAGGGTATAATATTATGATAGAACCAGAAAATTTTCTGTTTGTCTCCCTTGGGAGTGACAGCTTCTGGAGAGGGTGTTTTCAAAAGATACAATTATGCTAAATTCAAGAGAACGTTTATTGCATTATAATTTGTGTTGTTTAATTAATTCATTTTGGGGTAGGAGAAATGGTTCATTTCGGTGTCCGTCGTTTCGCATTGGCAATAATTAACACCAATATAAATAAGTGTCACAGGATATTATGACACATACCGCTATGAACGGGCATTTATAAAGGTATTACTGGTATTTGTAATTTGAGCATAAATATCTGACCATTGTTGTTAGATGTCGGAGGAAATATGACACATATTTCAAGATTCATACAAAAAGAATCAAGAGAACATATATCTCTATAACAAGGATATTCAGGAAAACTTTGCTCAAATTGGTAATTTGAAAATGAATTTCTTACAATTATGATTAGATATAGGGGAAGATGAGAGTCATGTCTCAAGATTCATACAAGAATATTCGACAATTAGTCACTAAGTGTAATTAGGGCATCAACTACTTACAATTACATTTAGGTGTCAGAGAAAATACAACACATAACTCTATGTCCATGGGTAGATAATGCAAGAGATTTTTGTTAATATATTTGTAATTCAAAAATCAATATCTCCGACTGGAATTTGTTGAGGGATAAAAAAAAAAAAAAATTGCAATTAGGTGTCAGAGAAAATAAATGTCAAAGAAAATATGACACATATCTCTAAATTCATGGAAGAGAATTCAAGAGAATTTAAGATAATACTAAACATGTTATTTGAAGCTCAATTTCTCCAAATGTGATTAGGTGTCGCAGGAAATAGGACACAAATTCCAAGATTCTTAAATAAATACATATTCATATATATACAGAATTATATACACATATTATCAAGTGTCGGAAAAAAAGACACCTCTCAGGATTAAAAAATTGATATTTCGAAAATGAGAAGGAAAAAAGAAAGACAAAAAATAGAATCACGCACTGTCAACAGAGCTTAATATCTGTTAAGTGAGCATGAAATTCTTACACTTATAGGTATCGGAGAAAACATGACACATAATCTCTACATTAGGAAAATTTTAGTAATATCCATTGAAGCTCAATTTCTCCAATCTTAATTAGGTATAGGAGAAAGTAAATCAGAAAATTCACACATCCCAATACTCATTAAATAGAATATTCAAAAGAGCGTCGTCAATGTTGATAGCTTGAACATAATTTATTACAGTTGTAATTATAGGTGTCAAAGCAAAATACACATCCCTAGACTCATTAATTCAAAAGAGCTGCTTCAATGTTAATAGTTTGAACATAATTTCTTACATGCAGTCCTGCACCTAAGAGAGTAACTGGAGAGTATTGCTAATAGCTTTGAAAACTAGCGGACTAGTATTCACACCCTATTTACACATCAAATGCCCGCATGATAGCGTTAGCAATTTCAGACGCAATGGCTCTGTGATTTCTCCTTTCGTTTATTTTAGGTGGTTGATCTTCTCTTGGCTTACTTCTAGGGCCAAAGGTTGTGCGAATTATGTTACCAGAAAGCAGTCTAGTACCTTCATCACTTAGATGCACATCATCTACAAAGAAGCGCTCTAGAGGGCTTCCGTATTGATTGAAATTGTTGTTATTACATATAAGGATCTGGCAAGCCTCAGGGATTTTGGATGTAACTATCCTTTTGAATTGCGAGATCCTGTCATTCCATGGTTTGGTTAAGGATGGGGTGGGAAGGGAAAGGACAATCTTCTTAAACGGTCTAGAGACACACTATGCAGAAGACTATTATATTCTTCTGCAACTAATTCAGGATTTTGGGTCTTCAGGTTATTGACTGCTGTATGAATTATGACCGTGTCATGATGCTGAATGTCATCTATAGCTCTGTTTGCTTCTTCAAGAGTGGGAGCATATACCCTCTCACCCAAACCCCCTGCTCTGGCAGTGAGTTTACCCATATGCAGGTTTTTACAGGTAGAATCATGTATAAGTGTGATTCTATCTCCTAGCTCCTCTAGTACGATCGTAATTGGACCTCATGTCACCTGTGTGATCACTACCCCCTTTCATATTCTGTCTTGTTTTGGTGGGACTTTGTTCCTGTGGTACTGAAGAGCTTCTTTTATTTCCCCTAGTTACATCACTATAGGATGCCTCTGGTACTCTTTTATTGTTATGTGTTATCCATCTTCCGCCATCCATTTCGTTTTTGGTATTCATAAGTCTGTCTTGTAGATTTTCTATAAGTTTATCCTTATCTAACAGCCTAGCTTCACACGAGCTTTTCAAATCTTCTCTATTTTGCTCATGTTCTTGGACATGAGCAATCAATCTACCGATTTCTATTTCTGCATTTACTTTCTCCGCTCTAAGCTTCCCTATTATACTGTTCAGTTTATCACATTCTCTTTTCTGTTCCTCTTTCAGTCTTCTGATCTCGCTCAGATTGTTCTGTTCCATCTGCTTCACTTGTTTTTGAAGTATGTCATACTCTTTTTTTTTTCTTTAACAAGTTTCTCTAATGCTGCATTGTCATAGTCCGTCGTTTTTCCACAGCATTTGTCTTTATGAAGTTTTTCTATTAAGTTGCCGTGCATTTCATTGGCTCTGTCGTTTTGAACTATGACTTGAGATATTGTTTTGTTAGGTTCACGACAGCCAGTTCCATCGTGTCAAGGCGGTTGGCGAGTGCGGAGAAGAGATTCGTCGATGCAGAGGGATCATTGTCGCCGATGACTGGGTTGGTATCAAGATCGTTGCTGTAATTCAAGGTGGTTGCACTGCTAGTCACCCCTTCCGGGAGTAATTGGGATACTTGGATGGGAGATGCATATTGGATCCATCCCCTCTACCATATGATCGTCGGCGCTCACAGTTTCGGTTCTATTCAATAGATTCAGTGTTGGGTCGTCATCCCGGTCTGAGATTGGCACGCTTCATCAGCCTCCGTGTTTGCCCATGCGTATCATCCGTATTGAATTTAGCGGAATGACCAGCTTGCGCATGCGTATCTTCCAGACTGAGATCGGTTGATTGTTCGGTCGGGCCTTCTCAGAGTCCGAGGGATGCCCGAGTGTGGCATCAGGGACCGAGACTGATTGACTGCTCAACCATCACCTGTGCGTTGCTCATGCTGTTCTCCCATTGCTGACCATGACGTCATTAGTTGACCAGGAGTTAATTAGCTCCTTACAGAGGGTAAATTCTTCCTCGCACCAGCTTTGATACGACTTCCCCTTTATAAGGATTTTACCAGTTGTTATAGTAGACAATGACACGATACAATGCCTCCCCATCGTCATTATTTTCGTAGGCAACAAACTCTGCCTTGCTTGAGTCACTCTTGTTCCACTCTGCTTTTAGATCTTTTCTCGATAAAAGCCTTGACCAATAGCTGAGATCCAGCAGTGGATTCTATTAGCCGACGTAGCAAAGCACGTGCTGTTCGCATTTTTCTTGTATAGGTTTAGATCTATGTTTTCAAATGGAATAGGCTTTCCTGATGGGCTCTTTTGTTTAGCTTTGTATTCACCATCAACCACGTAATCTCTGCTTGAGTTCTTTGACTTCGAGCTCGGAGGACGCCATATTCCTCTGTTTAGTCGTAACAGATATGTCATGTTTGTTTCCCAATGAACTAAACAGTAAAGGTTATGTAGTAAAGTTATGATCAGTTTGCACAAGTACATGTATCACTTTTGCTGATGATTATGAAGACATTCGCTGGACATTTTGGGAACAGAGATCTGTGTTCCAAAGTGCATTATAAGACATAGATGTCTGTCCCGGATGAACAAATAGACGTTCTCGTATCAAAACCTCACTCTCATTTCTTTATAAATTATATTTCATCGCATAAGAGCGTACATATCAATTCCTGTTATTCAGTTAGGTCATTGAGTGGATATTGATATCGGAGGAAATATAGTCGGCTAGGCATATAGTAGACCTACAGGTATATAGTTCAGTGATTTCAAGCTACACTGTTACTCACAAAATGATGCATGGATGGGACATTGGTGAGTCCGCAGGTCTGATCGATGGCTCGACGTCCACTTCCAAGTCCATCAAAATTATCCTCATCAGATAAGCTAATCGTTCCCCATATGAGATAATCATTCACAGAATAATATGTAGAATATCGCTATATATAATATTGGCGATAAGATCCTGGTACCCTTGTCGAAGAAAAGTAGTCTTTCACCACATATTCCGTATGACATGATAAGGGCTGTGTTCCAAACAAAAAAGGCTCAGTCAGCAGTGCATAGAACAATATAACGAAATTTCTAACTTATATTCACAAAAAGACAGCAAACACACAAATACTCCAATTCTTGCAAAAACATGCATCATTTCAAAGACGAAATGACAAACAACAAGATCTCACACTCTCATATGGTAGCTAAAAGACAAGGCCGTGTACGCAGGAATTTTTCCTAGGGGGGGGGTTAAGAATATATTCAGTATTTGATGTTTGAAGGACCACGCAAGCGAGCGAGCGAAGCAACCGAGCAGGAGCTTTTGCATTGTTAGAATTTAAATTGAACGATCTGGTGCACATTTTGGGTGGAATTGGGGAAAATCTCAACAGGAAGGTAAGTAAAAATAGAAAAAAGAAAATGGGGTTTTGAAAATTTCTAGGGGAGCAACTGCCCCCTGCCCCCCCCCCCCCCCCCCCCCCCCCCCCCATGTGCGTACGGCCATGCAATAAGATATCAATACACAACAAATAAGATGTTTATTGTCCATGTTTTCAGATTCAACGGAAACATTTCTGGCATAATCATCGGACTTAAGCATGATAACATGAAGGCTTAATGTCTTGATAATGAAGCCCAATTTATATTGAAAATGAATGAAAAAAGACCCACACGAGTGTAAAACTGAATGCACTTATTTGGAACATGGGTGCCTTTTCACGAACATGAATGACAAACATGACCAACGAGATTCCGTTGCCGGCTTCTAAAATGAATTTGAATGCTCAGTGCTTAAAAGCATCAGAGGGGCACTTTCAGGAATTTTAAGTGCATTTTTTTAAAAGAAAAGAGGCACTTTATACAAGTACCATCTCGCCCTTCTCGTCTTAGACAAGGCGCCTTGGCGAGTTTTCACAAGTCACCTTCTCGCTTTCTCGTCTTAGACAAGGCGCCTCGGCGAGTTTGTACAAGTCGCCATCTCGCCTTTCATCTTAGACAAAGGCGCCTTGGCAATTTTTTACAAGTCACCTTCTCGCCTTCTCGTCTTAGACAAGGCGCCTTCGCGACTTTGTACTAGTCGCCATCTCGCCTTCTCGTCTCAGACAAGGCGCCTTGGCGAGCCGCCTTCCGGGCTTTTTGGCTAGAACAAGGCGCCTTGGCGAGTTACACAAGTCGCCTTCTAGGTGGCACTTTTAAGCTTCCGTACTCATGAATGTTTTTGGTTGGAATGAGGGGGAGAACGAGATCCAATAAACCTTGCTTCATTCCAGAAACAACATTTCGAAAGGAATTCTTTGCCTCGGGTGGAGAAATTCGGCAATTGTCTGCAATGATATCAGAGATGATTTCCACAACTTATTCTGTTCACATCATCACATGATTAAAACAAGAAAACTAAGCGCAAATTAATGCGCTCATTACAACGCGAATATATAAGTTCACGCGTCTCACGCACCCCTTCCCCAGGGAGCGATCTTATTGGCTGAATCAGCTTAGACTCATCTCTAACGACTTTCCCCATTGGATAATATCTTTGCGGGTGGGTGTGGCTTTGATGACTTAAACACCGTTAAAACCAGTTCTCAGAATACCGTTTAAAGACTGTTTTAGCGGTGTTGTAAACAATGACTTAAAACAGAAGTTATAACAGAACTTAAAACACAGTTAAAACGGGTGTTCAGAATACCACCCCTGGTGCATAGTAGTTTCTAGTCCACTGCCTGGACTGTTCTCTATGATCCGTGAGCTCAAACATCAACAACACCATATGTATGTACACAAATTAAGTGCACGTACGGACGCACAGCCTGAGAACATGTTCTCAGGCTGTGCGTCCGTACGTGCACTTAATTTTCTTTTTAAAGGTGAAGAAAATGGATGAAACGGTTAAAAAGATGAAGAAATGATTGGTCGGGATGCTTGCATGTTACTATATACCTGTAAAATGAAGACAAGGAAACCATTGTGAATGAATACAACACCATTGTGAAAGGAATACAATTTACGTGCATTTAATTAAGTACTTAGAACTCTCAATTATATGTTGTACTTGTTATGCTTGTGAAATTTTTTGAAGCAAGATTGTAACTGTAAATATAAACAATTATCCTTTATGGACATAATAAATGAAATGAAATGAAATAAAATGAAATGAAATAAAGGGGAAAAATACAGAGTTAATTTGTAAAACTATTTAGATTATGTGATATGTGCTACATTAGAACGGATGATGATGACGACGATGATGATTATGATAATCATCAGTATGTTATTATTATAATCAGTATCATCATTATTGTTGTTATTGTTATTACTTTTATTATTATTGTTATCCGTATAGTTACCGTTTTGTTTCTCTCTCTTTCCATACTCATTCCATCAATTCTCGGTACCCCCCCCCCCCCACCTGTCTCCGCCTCTATTTCTATATTGTGGAAGTTTATCATTCCTTTATATTGACTGTTTTCTACATATCAATACCCTGACCAATATGGCGTGTACATCAAGTTTATTCTGTAAGTTTACCTTTCCTTTATTTTGACTGTGTTCTACAGATAATACCTAGACCAAAATGGCGTCTACGTCAAGTTCTGAAGGAGTCATCGGTAAAGGAGGCGACTTTGAGGCGATCCCAAATATGATGGTGGAGAAGGAGAAGGAGAAGAAGAAAAAGAAGAGGCACCATCATCCAACCACAGAGGTATCCATCAAGAAGGCAAGAAAGGTTGGGCCCAATCTTCATTGTGAGAAACATGATAAAGATGTTGAATTGTATTGTAAAACACATGGTGTAGCTTTGTGTTATTCATGTGCAATGATAGATCATCATGAGCTGCCTTGCGTGCGACAAGATATCGCGGAAGCAATCATGGAAAATAGAGCCATACTCAAAGGTTTGAAAGAAAGAGCAACAGAAAACTTAACATCATGTCAAGTTTATGGAGCTCAGCTTCACCAGTGTAGACAAGACAGCGATAAACATCTACAAGCTTTGAAAGATGAAGTTGATCTGGTAATCGATGAGGCGATGAAAACAGACAAAGACAAGGAACAGGAGGATGCTGCAAAAATCAACCAGGAGATTGATGAGAAGAATCAAAAACTCCAAGATGAGATTCAGAAGTTGAAGGAACAGATTCAACAGAACGATGAGGAGAGAGAGAAAAGCCTTGAACTAAATCACACAAATGCAAAGAAAAGACGACAACCCATGGACAATAAACAACACAGTCTTCACGCTGACATTCAAAACATCGCTGAAGAGACCGAGAGAAAGATTGGTGAGTTGGAGAAATCATGGCAAGATGACACGAAAACCACAGAGAATACAATACAGACACTGGACACATTACTCGAAGATGATAAAAATGTAGTCGAAGACGGGCATCGTGTGATCACATCAGTGGCTGATGAACTAGACAAGCCACTGGATGAGGGAGGGGTGAAACATATCACTCATACTGTATCAGGTGTGAGGTTTGTGAAGGGTGCTGGGGAGAGAGAAGTATAATGGGAGGATTGACGCGTATGATGGGGAGTGGAAGCTCATTGATACAATCAATGTCAAGGATAAAATTACATTCCCGACCATTGTAGGATGTATAGATGAATACAATGTGATCATCAGAGAAAGATCAAAAGGTATCAATCATACATACATGTTAGATATGAAGACTAAACACACTCAGAGAGTGATAACCAGTAGTGATACACCATGGGTTATGTCCTGTGCATTGCTGAATGATGACAAGGTAGCATGCGGTAAATGGCGCGAGGGTTGTACAGGAGACAGTTTGACTGGATGCATCAGTGTGTATGACAGACAATGGAAGCTGATCAATGACGTCACAATACCAAGAAACACGACGCATAATGACACATGGGTGGATGTTGTTGCTGACCAGGATGGGATGATCATCGCTGCTGAGTGGGGTAATTCTAAGATATACGTCGTCAATCCAGCTGATGGTAAGATTATGAATACCATCACGTGTAAACAGAATATAATGATACGTGGTGTGCTGTCATCAGGCCAGATCATCGCTCAAACCTCATCAGATCAAAGAGTGTTCATCATCGACAGAGAGGGTGCTCAAAGAGAAATCACCCACAGTGATGTAATCATGAATGTCTGTATCGATCCTATGACAGACGACCTCTACGTCGTGACATCAGATGATGAGTACAAGGCGTGTGTAATTGATCAAGTGATGAGTGGGGATGATATGAAGAAGAGAAGAGTAGCATCATTCCCTATGTCAACCAGACTGCAGCTTAAAAATAACAGGCGGGGTCACCTTCTAAGTTCTCTCGTTATGATGATGACGTCATCAGGGAATATGATAGCTTGCGATGGAGACAACATTCTCGTATTCAAGAAGATGTTCAACCTCTAAACCAATTCCTGTTGGATTCCGATCCATC
>JAPZVO010001641.1:0-15214 GCA_029962745.1 Echinometra lucunter | reverse complement strand
ATTATTCACGCCTGATAAATGAGTAAACGTCAGACTATTCCAATTATGCATTTTTCGTGGCTTTTATTTACCATTGACCATTGTCTTCTGTACAGGTACATGTATCATTTTATCATTATCATTTTACCATGGCAGTACATAAATTTACGCCAGTATTGTAAATGTCTTACACAAAAGATTTGGATAACCAACACCAATACACCAATACAGAACTAGTGCTGGAATCTATGTGAAGAATGAGGAAATCTGCACCCCATACATAAACCTTAAAGTCAAAATATGTCAAATCCAAGTGTGATAGCCAGGGAAGGGTAAACCATGGCTAGAAGCCCCCTCCCGTCCCCCTGCATTGCCACGAGCCCCCCTTGCTAGCCGTCAAAGAATGCCCGATCAGACGGGGAAGTTTCTTATGCAACCCGGGTGCACCACCCATTCCAACTCTCCTCAACGATTCCAGCAACATCTTAAACAACCCGGCCCCATCACTTCCCTCCAGGACTCCGGCCTCCCCGCATGTAGAATCGAGCGAGGCTCCTGAAATTACAATTGTTACCAATGCTAATATAACTCCCTTACTAATATATGCAAGTGTGATGAAGGCCCAAATTGATAAATTCCGCCTAGGTCACCAACCTGGCTTCATACAAAATTTATTCATATATCATGAAACAATTGCACTGTATAAAACATGTGAACGTGTAGCATAAATTGTAACCATTGCCCGTATAGGCACCCCCCCCCCCCCGAGGTCCCTCCATGACCTACCATCGGATGAGGTGAGGGCGAAAACCCAATGGGACAAAATTCCCTCACGGCCCACGACTGCGAAGCCACTCTTAAAACGCAGATACTCAGTGCAACCAAGCATTTGCTCCACATCCGAGAATTATCGTGTATTTATCAAAAATTGCATGACCACGACCACTGTATACTCTAAAACCTCTGCATAAACAATAAATATTCGATGAATAAGTAGGTTCTTAGTACCATCAGGATACCCTGTTACATCAAGAATGTCACTATCTGGTTAAAAAAAAAAACATAGGTAACCAACAAAAACCTAATTGTATAAAAGAGCTGGGACAAATATCTTTCTCAACTATATTAACTTCAAACTTAATATGATGTATATCAAATATCGTTAAACTGATTTCCCATTGTACCCTATATCTTCGATTGTTAAACCTCCAGGCATTGCCTATATTCCACGTGCATCTAAACCGCTTTCTAATCCATGAAATAACACCGTTAACATCCAAGTCACAACTTATTCAATTGCACATCCAGAACCATTGGTACAAATACTTTTTGCTTGCAAAAACCTGATACATGCACTACACAGGCGGTGGTATTGGGGATGGTGGTGGGGATTTTTGATTGTCCCAACCCACACGTCTTGCTCCGACAAAAAGCCACGAGAGAATGACTCAATTTCGATCTCCACGCGCGTCCATAAGCGTATGTTTGCGCTCCGTGTGCAAAAGTGGCGCGCATTCGGAAACGCGCCACCAAAAAGCGCGCCTTTTCTAGAGGCACCAAATTCCTGCTGGAAATGTAAACGAATTCATTGTTTCGTCATAATAGTCTGCAACGACCAAAACAAAAGACAAACGGGATATCAGGCGTGTATAAATCTTTTTGAAATCGTTTTTGCAACTCTTTAAAATTTATTATTCACGCCTGATAAATGAGTAAACGTCAGACTATTCCAATTATGCATTTTTCGTGGCTTTTATTTACCATTGACCACTGTCTTCTGTACAGGTGCATGTATCATTTTATCATTTATCATTTTACCATGGCAGTACATAAATTTACGCCAGTAATGTAACTGTCTTACACAAAGATTTGGATAACCAACACCAATACACCAATACAGAACTAGTGCTGGAATCTATGTGAAGAATGAGGAAATCTGCACCCCATACATAAACCTTAAAGTCAAAATATGTCAAATCCAAGTGTGTAGCCAGGGAAGGGTAAACCATGGCTAGAAGCCCCCTCCCGTAAACGAATGTCCCCCCTGCATTGCCACGAGCCCCCCTTGCTAGCCGTCAAAGAATGCCCGATCAGACGGGGAAGTTTCTTATGCAACCCGGGTGCACCACCCATTCCAACTCTCCTCAACGATTCCAGCAAACATCTTAACAACCCGGCCCCATCACTTCCCTCCAGGACTCCGGCCTCCCCGCATGTAGAATCGAGCGAGGCTCCTGAAATTACAATTGTTACCAATGCTAATATAACTCCTTACTAATATATGCAAGTGTGATGAAGGCCCAAATTGATAATTCCGCCAACGAGCAAATGAAATGGCTCGCCGCCAAAGAACACGGTTTCATTGTGTATATACATGTACTTCAATATAAAAAAATTCCAACAAGGTTGAAACCAACCAATTACTATTCGCCAACTTGTAACCTCTGCGGCCCAATGTACCAGGGTACCGCAGGAAACCCTACCATACATATTTATACATGCTTATCAATTTTCCGTCATATTAGTGCACATTTCCCTAGCTGTATTGCCTAATCACAACCTTCCGTAAACTTGCAATACTCTATTTTCCTTACTTTGACCACCACAATAAACCACCCTAAACTGGGATTGTGATAATTGTGAATATGAAGCATTCATAAGAATTATGGGGAGGCTATAGCGACCCAAAAAGGGGCTCCATAAACCTCATCAGGCCTCAACCAATTTACATCTAGTCTTTTAGCTGCGAACAAATCTCAGGTGTTTCCTTATAAGGAGATTTCTATTTTCACCCCACTTTCCTGAAATGTATACATATAAGATATATGCACAGCCTGACTCAATTAATTCTTCATCCATTCTTCCGTCAAAATTATACAATTCAGAAAATAATATCACATCATCGCAGGGGCAATTCCACCTGTTGAACTAGAATTGTATAACCGCTTCTAAAGCTCTGATGCTGCACTTACCGCAGCATATACGTGTAATAATGTGCCGTGTTGTGAATAATACTCATCGATCTTAAAACATCTGTACACATATTAAGAGGTACATTATCTCACTATCTCTCCACATGTAACGTAACCATGGATATCCCATCAATAAATTTTAAAGAATTATGAACAACGTATCACTAAAGGGCCTGTTAACGCTGCAACGATTGGAGGCAAATTACGATCTTAACAAATGAATTCACGAATACGGACGGTGTCATTACGAGCCTACTAACATCATATACTTAAGTTAATGTCCATTTACTCATGGATCAGGTCCTCCGTCTCCAACTGATTCCATTCTATAATCATTTCCATTATTTAAATATATTTATTCATCTATTTATTTGTTTATTTTATTTCATGTTATTTTATTTATATATTTTTCTTAGATTTTTTTTTTTTGTAATTAATTAATTTTATTCTTTATTTTATTATTATTATCATTATTTTATTTTATTTTTTTTTTATTATTATTTTTTTATTATTATCTTTTTTTTTTTAATTTTTTTTTTTTCTTACTCTTGATAAGATTCGTTATTGGCAATACCATGCTGCACGATATAAGGCAACTTGTGCCTTCCTGAAACGTACAGTGTGTATAGGGCCCAACAACCACCTGAACACCATTCAGGCTAAACACTTGAAATTGTAACAATATGAACTGTGGATCAACAGGTATGCATACAACATTACACCAACGTTAAATCACCGTTGAGTTTGAAAACCATCCTGCATAAAATCAGACTAATCGTTTCCAAAAATAACCTAAAACCGACCCTTTATGGGGCGTAATTACCACAGCACGTAACGCTGCGTAATAACCACCCCATGCACCACACAGGCTAACTCGTCAGTATAAACATACAGTACATGTAACCTTAAAAAGGTTATAATTCTGAAATGTTGCTATAAGATCTATCATCGCCTATTACAGCCATTCCGCATACCTGACCGGGATTCCGTTATTGGCAATATCTCCAGAGCCCCCGCCCAATGCTATTGTAATATACCCTATGGATAATCCAAAGTTTAGTAACACTAAACTATACCCAATAAACCTAAACGATTTACTTCTTCAAATCGTGACCCCTCTGAGAACAAACACTGCCCCTAAACCTTGGAAAATCATAGTAATGGGATTAACACCCATTTGCCAACCCTTTCTTTATTACGATCTACTATAAATGCCAACCCTTAACTACACCCGGAATTACACTTCCATCAGAACGGAAGTTTTGACCATTTGTGCCTCAACATTCAATTGTTTATAGTTCAACTCGATTCATATACTAGAAATTCAATAGTGCGCGGAACCTGAAACATTTCCACTGAACATCGTACTAAACTCTTGAGACCACATTTTGCTTACCAGCCTAAAGGGGGTTAGCTAAGAGATGCTGAACATATATATCAGCAATATGAATTAACCAATTCGGAATCCCATCTATCGAAAGGCTCTTGTGCATACAACCCATCATATTGCCTACTAATAATTAATTCGCTGTGGCGGCAAAATGAACACGGAACCATGGTTTTCGTTTAATATTATTCAGTGTCATTTCCACGTGTATCATGTGACATACCGGTTCATAACTTCATACTAATATTGCATTCATGTTAAAAATTCAATATTCAACCAAGAAACGGAACTAGTGCTGGAATCTCTGCCGGGAAATGAGGATTCATCTAAATGGAATACGAACCCCAAACATACTGCTAAGAACTTTATTATTATTATTATTATTATTATTATTATTATTATTATTATTATTAGTGTAAACCGGGTGTCCAAATAGGCTATCACTTTGCCTTCGTTTAGCAAAAAACTCTAGTGGGGAATATATGAGCCCCAAGGCAGTTCATTCAAGGATATAAGAAAAAACTTCTCACAAGGCACCTCCCCAACACCATTGATAATTGCGATCGATTGTTCTATAGCTCAACTCCCCGGCAATTGTCTCCATATTGATATATTTATGGATTAACCCTTCCGTGACCGAGGTCCGCATTTTGTGGTTTGACCTAATAACTTTTGATGCAAAGCCCTAAAAATTATACCAAATACATGAGCAGAAAGAGCAAAAAATTCTACACAAACTGTGCCCATTGTGGTTGCATCAATATCCGTCGTTCGATGCTGAAATTTTTATTTTATTTTATTTTTATTTTTTTTAAAGGAAAATAAGCATTAAAAAACCTTAAATTGGCGATGTGATAGAAAATTCAAAATCACCGTTTTCCCCTGCAAATCGGCAACTTTTTTTTTTTTAATTTATTTATTTATTTATTTATTTATTTTTTTTTTTACTTATCATTATAATTTCTGTCAATTTATATTCATTTCAGATACATGACGTTTTATAAGAATAGTGTAGCAATAAAATAAAAATGTTGGTGTTGCAAATTTGTAGAATAGAATGTGATCAAATTAGGCTTTAAATAATTCCTGTCACGAATGGGTTAATGAGACAACATATGCATATGCACGGTCGATATGACCTTATTACTGATTTCGTGCACCATCTCGAGCAAAGGCTTCGGATAAAAATCAAAAACCTTCTGAAGGCTTAACAAATATTGTCAACGCTCACCCATATAACTTATGATTTTCTTGCATTCGACAAGCATACGTGTGCATTATTTTAAAATGACCGATGCTGCATGTGTACATTCTGCACCTCACGGCAGTCCGTGCCTCACCAATCATCATCCCTAGTGATGCCTGCCAAATTTGTTGGAGTTCCGGGTGGCAACTGTCATATATTCAAACTCCTGAGTTAACGAGTCTATTCCCTTTCATGTACTCCATGATGAAATCCACTGTAGCCCACCGGCCTCCAATATATTGAGAAAAAGAGCTTTTATTATCGTAGTTGCGAATTATCGAATGCAGACCTAGAGCTATGCAATGGAGACGTTGGTATATATGTAGCCTTACCACTTCTTTTGGCTTTCATACTGGCCAACCATTGAATGCTAAAAGCAAGTCTCCCAAACCATCCACCACGTCAACCAGATGTTCGCCGGTTACAGGGAAAGTTCCTCTAAGCCATTTGTATGCCGTGTACGTTGAACACAAGTAGATGGTAGCCTCGGCCAATTTCATGCTCGGCTCCGCCCTCGGCCCCAGCGCCTGACTGAGTCTCCGAACCGCGCCACGCGGTTAACCGGCTGGTTCTGTTAAATCAAACAAGCAAAGAAGACTTGGGCAGCGTTTGAAATTCTAAAACATGTGACCGCATACGCTTACTATCAAATATTCTTCCTCCTCTCCAGCCCTTACCAACTAAATTCGATTGTTTCGCCTACGAAAAACCAACCTTACCATTCTTCCAGAATTAGGTCTTTCGCACCCTTATTCTTCTTATCTATTATTTGTACATCATGTCTCTTGTCAAGCCCAGCCTTGCCTCTCTAGGATGTCAAGCACCTTTTCCTTAATGCGTTCGGTCCGATCTTCGTTAAAATTAACATTACCCCCTTCATAAGTTCTAAACGGTTCCTTTCTTTTCAGCAAAATGCTCCCATAAAGTTGTGACGATTTTCAACTATCACCCCACTCCCCTTGTAACATACGTTTCAAGGAAGGGCTCCACAACATCCGGCTGAACCCAGAAAATTTCACGGCGATTATAAGTCTACTCATTTCTAATCTTATGTGACAGAATGATATTCAATTATTAAAATCCACTTTTAATTAATATCCCATCAGCATCCCGCCGATATGTAGGCCTAGTGCGTCTGAAGTCACCCTAAAAAGTGTCAGCTAAAAAGCGTGCGATTCAAGGGGGGGGGGGGGGGGGGGGGGGGAATTGACACAATTTTGGGGCAAATTCATCATGAAATTAAAAATGTGATCTGAATTAATTTTCATCTCATATTTGGAATGTGTGGAAAGAGCAAATTCTGGTCAACTTTTTGACCCTAAAAACAAGTATTAAGGCTCACTAGAAATAAAAATACAAGATGACTTGCAAACCGTTATAATTTTTCAAATTCGGGAAGAAAATTTAATGTTATTGTGAAATAAGCAAAATAATGTTTTTTCAGACACCGTACTAGCATGAACTAGGGCCTACATCATGTATGTACCTTCGCGTAGGGGGCGGGTATAATACTAGACTATAAATCATGGTATTCATTTTATACTCAAACGTGTAAACTGTATAGATGTGGCACAAAATAATGCAATTTTCTCATATTTTCAAAACTGAATTTGAAACAATGCATCATATGAACTGTTACTTCAATCCCGATAAAAACAACTCGAACGAAGGCTGACCATTCAGCGCAATGAACTCGTTCCTCCATCCAAAATGGAAGGATTGAACATTTCTTATTCCTAATATTACTCTTGGCACCGAGAAAAACAAGTCTACGGTACTACCATGGAGCACTAATAAACGTTAGGACTTTTTTTTTTTTTTTTCACTCACGTTCTCTCCTAACCTGAGCCGTCCCTGCGTACATGCAACTGCTTAACAAACCAACCTAGGCCTAACGTTAAGTCCTAACCGTACCGTTACACACTAATCATGCCATGTAAATAGCCGCAAGTAGACTAGATCTAGATCTAGACTCTAATAGTAAAATACAAGCCCATATTTTAACCATATAGGGTAGGGTAGGGTTTGCCCTTCAACTGATCACAAACTTTTCCCTGACTTTCAACGGTCACCACCGATATTTTTGTTTTATGATGTCAATTGCCAATTATATTTCTGAAATAGACCCTACTTTGTGAATACTCCAGGCTAGGGCCTAACATTGTCATTAGGCCTAACGTTAGGCTAGTAACAAATCAAACTCGGTTACTCACTATTTTCATCGATTTTGTCCAGATGGGCCTAGCCTACCCAACCTGTAGGCCCTACATAAAACGTCCGCTAATTTGTTAACCCATTTGTGACAGAGGGTCCACATTTTGTGGTTTGGTCTAAAATAACTTCTGACGCAGAGCTCTAAAAATCTTACCAAATACCTGAGCAGAAAGAGCAAAAAACTCTAGGCCTACACGTTTGATGCTGAAAAATTTTCAAAGGAAATTAAGCATTGATATCCTTAACTTGGCAATGCGATGTAAAGTTTAAAATCACAGTTTTTCCCTGCAAATTGGCAATTTTTTTTTTACTTCTCATCATAATTTCTGTCAATTTCTATTCATTTCAGATACATGAATTTTTATAAGAAAAATGTAGCAATAAAATACAAATGTTGGTGTTGCCAATTTGAAGAATAAAAGCTCATCAAATTAGGTTTTAAATAATTCCTGTCACGAATGGGTTAAACACTAGACTCTACCCTCGGGTTCGACTCACCGTAGGCCTAGTCGTTCATGACCTGGTAATGCGCCGTTCCTCGCCAGGACCAGCTCGAGGCTATCCATGATGTTTATTTGGAAGGCAAGGTCGACGTCGTCGTACTCGGCCTCTTCATCTGAGTTACTGAATTCCACCCGTCCCTGCGTTGTCCCAGGCCAGGCCATTGCTCAGCCTCCTCCTGCCGGTCGATTTTTGTTACGAAGACCGGTAGTAGTACGACAATTTGAGCGGAGAATCCCCGAACTTTGAAGCCAGAAGCTGCTCCTTGACTAGCACAAATCGCACTGTTCGTAATTCACAGCCTTGTGAAATCTTTCGTTCTTTCATGACAAGCCTCGAACTTTGTCTTTAACAGTTAGACTTTAACGTTAGTTTACAGACATTCGCTAACCTATGAGGTACGGTACACGGACCCAACCAAGGGAGTGTCAAAATTATCACAACTTCAAGTCAGCAATCTAATTATCAAAGACGAAGATCCATGTTGTATTCTATATATTCAACGTTTATTCCACGTCGATTTTTGATTGTCCCAACCCACACGTCTTGCTCCGACAAAAAGCCACGAGAGAATGACTCAATTTCGATCTCCACGCGCGTCCATAAGCGTATGTTTGCGCTCCGTGTGCAAAAGTGGCGCGCATTCGGAAACGCGCCACCAAAAAGCGCGCCTTTTCTAGAGGCACCAAATTCCTGCTGGAAATGTAAACGAATTCATTGTTTCGTCATAATAGTCTGCAACGACCAAAACAAAAGACAAACGGGATATCAGGCGTGTATAAATCTTTTTGAAATCGTTTTTGCAACTCTTTAAAATTTAGTAATTAACTTTATCGGATGTATCAATTTAACGCGGAACGAAACTATCAAATTCAGCATTAAGGATTAAAACTAGCTGGCTGATTCCCAGCCTATCTTTATTTGTTGATATCAGAACAATGTTCTGATTTTAAAAATAACTGATAACATCTCATGAATGAAGCTTTACTTACTTCCTGTGGTGAAAAGAAATGAAATAGAATTGAAACAAATCATTGAACAAATAAGAGAATATTGTTTAAGACTTAGACTAAAGCCATGCAAATTCAATCTTACCCCCAAACCTGCCTTGAGCTTTGTTAGGGACATAATTATGATATTTTATGTTTCTTTTCTTTGAAAAATTAGCTAGGTAATTGTGCGATTATGGTTAATATAATTCTAAAACTTTCCCATGCTTTTATTACCGGGAAAACAGCACTGAAATCTGAATGTAGACAAATAAATCCATATGAAACATGCAGGAAAATCTATTTCCTGCATTATTCAGACCTTTGCATACTCTCAGTTTTTGAATATATTAATTACGCAGTTCTCATCCGACTCTAATGATGCACAGTAATTGACTTTATCGGATGTATCAATTTAACACGGAACGAAACTATCAAATTCAGCATTGAAGATTTAAGCGAGCTGGCTGATTCCCAGCCTATCTTTATTTGTTGATATCAGAACAATGTTCTGATTGTAAAAATAACTGATAACATCTCATGAACAAAGCTTTACTTACATCCTATGGTCGGAAGAAATGAAACAGATGTGAAACATATCATTAAGAAATATAAGAATATTGTTTTAGATTTACCAAAAGCCTTGCAAGTTCAATCTTACCCCCAAACCTGCCTTGAACTTTGTTAAGGACATAATTAGGAATTGTTATGTTTTCTTTCTCTGACAAATTAACCATATATGAGTGCTTTTATTGTCAAGAAAATAATTCTAAAACTTTCCCAAGCTTTTATTACCGGGAAAACAGCACTGAAATCTGAATGTAGACAAATAAATCCATATGAAACATGCAGGAAAATCTATTTCCTGCATTATTCAGACCTTTGCATACTCTCAGTTTTTGAATATATTAATTACGCAGTTCTCATCCGACTCTAATGATGCACAGTAATTGACTTTATCGGATGTATCAATTTAACACGGAACGAAACTATCAAATTCAGCATTGAAGATTTAAGCGAGCTGGCTGATTCCCAGCCTATCTTTATTTGTTGATATCAGAACAATGTTCTGATTGTAAAAATAACTGATAACATCTCATGAACAAAGCTTTACTTACATCCTATGGTCGGAAGAAATGAAACAGATGTGAAACATATCATTAAGAAATATAAGAATATTGTTTTAGATTTACCAAAAGCCTTGCAAGTTCAATCTTACCCCCAAACCTGCCTTGAACTTTGTTAAGGACATAATTAGGAATTGTTATGTTTTCTTTCTCTGACAAATTAACCATATATGAGTGCTTTTATTGTCAAGAAAATAATTCTAAAACTTTCCCAAGCTTTTATTACCGGGAAAACAGCACTGAAATCTGAATGTAGACAAATAAATCCATATGAAACATGCAGGAAAATCTATTTCCTGCATTATTCAGACCTTTGCATACTCTCAGTTTTTGAATATATTAATTACGCAGTTCTCATCCGACTCTAATGATGCACAGTAATTGACTTTATCGGATGTATCAATTTAACACGGAACGAAACTATCAAATTCAGCATTGAAGATTTAAGCGAGCTGGCTGATTCCCAGCCTATCTTTATTTGTTGATATCAGAACAATGTTCTGATTGTAAAAATAACTGATAACATCTCATGAACAAAGCTTTACTTACATCCTATGGTCGGAAGAAATGAAACAGATGTGAAACATATCATTAAGAAATATAAGAATATTGTTTTAGATTTACCAAAAGCCTTGCAAGTTCAATCTTACCCCCAAACCTGCCTTGAACTTTGTTAAGGACATAATTAGGAATTGTTATGTTTTCTTTCTCTGACAAATTAACCATATATGAGTGCTTTTATTGTCAAGAAAATAATTCTAAAACTTTCCCAAGCTTTTATTACCGGGAAAACAGCACTGAAATCTGAATGTAGACAAATAAATCCATATGAAACATGCAGGAAAATCTATTTCCTGCATTATTCAGACCTTTGCATACTCTCAGTTTTTGAATATATTAATTACGCAGTTCTCATCCGACTCTAATGATGCACAGTAATTGACTTTATCGGATGTATCAATTTAACACGGAACGAAACTATCAAATTCAGCATTGAAGATTTAAGCGAGCTGGCTGATTCCCAGCCTATCTTTATTTGTTGATATCAGAACAATGTTCTGATTGTAAAAATAACTGATAACATCTCATGAACAAAGCTTTACTTACATCCTATGGTCGGAAGAAATGAAACAGATGTGAAACATATCATTAAGAAATATAAGAATATTGTTTTAGATTTACCAAAAGCCTTGCAAGTTCAATCTTACCCCCAAACCTGCCTTGAACTTTGTTAAGGACATAATTAGGAATTGTTATGTTTTCTTTCTCTGACAAATTAACCATATATGAGTGCTTTTATTGTCAAGAAAATAATTCTAAAACTTTCCCAAGCTTTTATTATCGGGAAAACAGCACTGAAATCTAAATCTAGACAAATTAATCCATATGAGGCATGCAGGAAAATCTATTTCGTGCGGTAATCAGACCTTTTCATACTTTCAGTTTTTGAATACATTAATTATGCAGTTCTCATCCAACTTTAATGATGCACAGTAAGTGACTTTATCGGATATATCAATTTTTCACACAAAGAATCTATTAAATTCAGCACTAAAGATTTAAGCGAGCTGTCTGATTCCCAGTCTATCTTTATTTGTTGATATGAGAAAATAAGCCCTGCTTTTTAAAAAAAACTGATAACATCTCATGAATGAAGCTTTACTTACATACTGTGGTCGAATGAGATGAAACAGAAATGAAACAAATCATTAAGAAATATAAGAATATTGTTTTAGATTTAGACTTGTGCCTTGCAATTTCAATCTTACCCCCAAACCTACCTTGAACTTAGTTAAAGACATAATTAGGAATTTTTATGCTTCTTTTCTTTGAGAAATTAACTAGATAATTGTGCAAATATTGTTAAGAAAATAATTCAAAAACTTTTCCAAGCTTTTCTTACCAAGAAAACAGCACTGAAATTTAAATCTATACAAATTAATCCATATGAGGCATGCAGGAAAATCTATTTCCTGCATCATTCAGACCTTTGCATCCTCTCATTTTTTGAATATATTAATTACGCAGTTCTCATCCGACTTTAATGTTGCATAGTAATTGACATTATCGGATGTACCAATTTTACAAAAAAAAAAAAAAAAATCTATAAAATTCAGCATTAAAGATTTAAGCGAGCTGGCTGATTCCCAGCCTATCTTTATTTGTTGATATCAGAACAATGTATGTTCTGATTTAAAAAATAACTGATAACATCTTATGAACGAATCTTTACTTACATCCTATGGTCGGAAGAAATGAAACAGATGTGAAACATATCATTAAGAAATATAAGAATATTGTTTTAGATTTACCAAAAGCCTTGCAAGTTCAATCTTACCCCCAAACCTGCCTTGAACTTAAAACCAAGCTAAAAAAACAAATTCTCGATTCATATAGAGCGACCCCAAATTGAGCGATCGGTACCCAACTTTGTCTTACTCCCTTCCCTCCTCTCTCTCTCTCTCTCTCTCTTTCTCCCTTTCCTCTCTTTCTCTTTCACCCACACCTAAGCACCACCCTATCCTCTTGATCACTTTTCTTTCTTTCACTCTAATTCCATTAACTCCATATTCCATCAACCATCACATCAACTTTATTTATTTTTCTTGTATGATTATTATACTTCTAACTACTGATTTATTTATTCTTTGAGGGGTCCACATTTAACAAGCCCTGCTTTTCAGTGGATCCCTCCATTTCCTCAACTTTTATTTTATCAAAAGATAAGTAGAAATAGCCTTGCAGATGTTTAGTCGAGATTGTTCTATATTTTGTTTTACCCTCATTGTATATATCATAATTGTATGATTACCGAAAACATTTTCTATTTCTTTGTATTGTCTTATTGCTTACACATTCCCTGTATTGATTTGTATGGTTATCATCTCATATTTTTGTAATATGGTGAGTTGAAATGAAATAAAGGAAACTTGAAACTTGAAACTTGAACTTTGTTAAGGACATAATTAGGAATTTTTATGTTTCCTTTCTCTGACAAATTAACCAGATGATAGTGCGTTTATTGTCAAGAAAATAATTCTAAAACTTTCCCAAGCTTTTATTATCGGGAAAACAGCACTGAAATCTAAATCTAGACAAATTAATCCATATGAGGCATGCAGGAAAATCTATTTCGTGCGGTAATCAGACCTTTCAATACTTTCAGTTTTTGAATACATTAATTACGCAGTTCTCATCCAACTTTAATGATGCACAGTAATTGACTTTATCGGATATATCAATTTTACACACAAAGAATCTATTAAATTCAGCACTAAAGATTTAAGCGAGCTGTCTGATTCCCAGTCTATCTTTATTTGTTGATATGAGAAAATAAGCCCTGCTTTTAAAAATAACTGATAACATCTCATGAATGAAGTTTTACTTACAAGCTGTGGTCGAATGAGATGAAACAGAAATGAAATCATTAAGAAATATGATAATATTGTTTTAGATATAGACTTGTGCCTTGCAATTTCAATCTTACCCCTAAACCTACCTTGAACTTAGTTAAAGACATAATAAGGAATTTTTATGCTTCTTTTCTTTGAGAAACTTACTAGATAATTGTGCAATTATTGGTAAGGAAATAATTCCAAAACCAAATTTCCAAGCTTTTATTACCAGGAAAACAGCATTGAAATTTAAATCTATACAAATTAATCCATATGAGGCATGCAGGAAAATCTATTTCCTGCACTATTCAGACCTTTGCATCCTCTCATTTTTTGAATACATTAATTACGCAGTTCTCATCCGACTTTAATGTTGCATAGTAATTGACATTATCGGATGTACCAATTTTACAACAACAAAAAAAATCTATAAAATTCAGCATTAAAGATTTAAGCGAGCTGGCTGATTCCCAGCCTATCTTTATTTGTTAATATCAGAACAATGTATGTTTGAAAGAAATGAAACAGAAATGAAACAAAATTGAACAAATATGAGAATATCGATTAAGACTTAGACTAAAGCCATGAAAGTTCAATCTTACCCACAAACCTACCTCGAAATTTTTAAAGGACATAATTAGGAATTTTCAATTTTTTTTTTTTCCTTTGACAAATTTACCACATAACTGAGCATGGCTTGTTACAAATGATTAAAAAGAAACCAATGTTTTTAATCCGGGAAACATCACTGAATATTAAATCTAGACACATGAATCCATATGAGGCATGCAGGCAAATCTACTGTAGTTATCAGAACTTATGCGGTCTTTGGATTAATTAATGATGTAGTTCTCATCCAACTTAGGAAATCATGCACAATAACTAACTTTTTGAATGTATCAATTAAAGAGAAAAATTCCATCAAGTGTAACCATGAATATACATGTATATACAGCATACTGGCGGTTTCAAGTCCATGTTGATTTGTCGATATAGTAACAATGTTTTGTTTTTAGAAATAATTGATACCATATCATGAAAGAAGCTTTACTTACGCCCTATGGTCCAAAGAGATGAAACAGAGATGAAACAAATCGTTGAACAAATGTAAGAATATTGATTAAGACTTAGACTAAAGCCATGTAAATTCAATCTTACCCCCAAAACCTGCCTTGAACTTTGTAAAGGACATAACTAGGAAGTTTTAAGGGTTTCATTTCTTTGATAAATTAACCATGTATTTGTGCGTTTATTGTCAAGAAAATGATTCTAAAACTATCTTAAGCTTTTATTACCAGGAAAACAGCATTGAAATTTAAATCTAGACAAATGATTCAATATGAGGCATGAAGGAAAATCTATTTCGTGCAGTAATCGCACAGTTCTCATTCAACTTTAATGATG
>JAPZVO010001640.1:0-15220 GCA_029962745.1 Echinometra lucunter | reverse complement strand
GATATACTCTCTAAATTCGAGCGATTATAATTGTAATCAAATAGATTAACTTTTTAATCCAGCTCAGATTGTCCTGAGGGACAAATCCCTTCAGATTAAAAAGTAAACTTTTCTTGGATTACTAATTTTTAATCTTTAGGAAGATTACATCAATCATAATCAAATTAGATTAAAAACTAATCAGTTATGAATTAATTATAAATCCCTTCTAGATTGACACTTTCACAAACTAAAAAAAAAGTACACAATATGAAATAAAGAAATGGGTGCTTTTACAACTTTATTTTCATAACATTTCACCAGTTTACATTCAAAATTCAATGCTGTCAAAGAATTATTTACATTGCAACAATACACATTTCATCAGTTAACATTCCAAATTCAATGCTTTCAAATAATTATTTACATTAACAATACACATCAGAGTGTAATGTGATTATGTCTGAAGAGTATTGTACAATCAATTCTCAATCAATATAATGAAAGCAGAAACATTAAATATTCTGTACAATTATAAGGTGAACTAGAAATATCACCAAAGGGGATTAATACCCCCCCCCTCCATCAAAAACATGCTGTTACCATGACAACACGATTTTCAACACATGTTAAAAATGTGTCTTGCACATCCTCACACCAAGACAAATGTTTGTGCCAAATTGGTTAAGAACTGAGGAAGTAGTTCGATCCGCAAGATTTTTACCAAATTTTCTGACATTACATGCCGTTACCATGGCAACAGTTTCCAAAATATGTGGAAAATGTGTCCTGAACATTCTCACACCAAGACCAATGTATGTGCCAAAAATTTCATGAGTATTGGTTGAAAAATAAGGAAGTAGTTTGATCCACAAGATTTGCAACGGACCGCCGCCCGACCATACGCTGATTACTATATACCCCCTTCAAACTTCATTTGGTTACTATATTTATACCCGCTTCAAACTTAATTTGATTACTATATACCACCTTCAAACTTCATAATTATGATATTAGGTGCTGTGATTTGATATAAATTTATAAAAATACACAGTATAAGTTATATCATATATAATAAGGAAGGGATAAGTGACCAGACAATATTAATATTGAAAGAGTTTACAATGCAACTTGTTTTTCAGCACTAATCAGTGTCACAGTAAATAACTTCATGGCATAATTAATTATAGTCATGTGCATAGGTGGAGGAGCAGAGGATTATCTTTGGTGTTTGGGGGGGGGGGGGAAGATGCAAAAATAGCCGTCCCCCCAAAACACAAAAGATAAACCTCTGCTCCGCCGCAAATAGTCATGTGTACTCAAATTCATAAATTGCAGAAATAAAAGCAAGTTAAACAAATACTTTCAGATTGTTGTAAAAGACCAACAGGGACCGTGATTAAGTCTCTGCTGAACTTTGTTCAGGTGAGACAAAAAGAGCAAAATAAGTATGAAAATGAAAGTTTAACCTTAATCAGACTGGAGTATTTTGGAGGATGGAAATACTGTTGGAGGGGGGGGGGGGGGTTAAATGCCCTAAAGGTCCCCGATTAATCTCGACTTTGTTGATCGCACAATTGCAACGAAAAATAGTCATGCACGTCATCCATGACTTAATCTACAAAACTGTATACTATTTGATTGTTCCAAAATTATTCAAATTAATTTATTAATTATCCTAATTTATGCATGAAATTAGAATTTGACTGTTTTAAACTATAAGGCCCTTGTACCGCTAATCTTTTGTTTAGAGACTCCCTGTGAGATTCTGACCAAATGCACATAAAAAAATAATCAGTATCAAAGAGTTTTAAGTATTTAATTGTTTTTGAAATTTCATACGTATTACTTTGTTTTAGACTTTTTGGATGGAAATTGTTGGCAATAATTTTATAACATGAAATTAATTGATTTTAAAGAATGGTATGAATTTTGCCTACAAACAGAATTTGCATTTTGAGCAATTTTGGGTCTTTCGGCACTTACATAATTATGCATAATTTCGGACTGCATACCCAGGCGTCGCAAATTTGGTCTCAAAAGTTGCATGAGATTTATCAATAAAGATTTATTGCAAAAAAAAATTTCTCGGGGGGCCTTTCACCCTCCCCCTCCCCAGTCTATTTAGGGTTAAATTTGTCTTTATGTCTTAATAAAAGAAGCTGTAAATTCTGCTTGATTCTTTACCTAATGACTCATGAATAATAAATCACTCTCAGCAATGTATATAAAACTAGATATCACTTTGTCTTCTAGTTATTTTTGTGAAAAATGTGTCTGCACATCCTCACAAGCAGACCAATATATGTGCCAAATTTCATGAATATTGGTTGAAAACTTGAAGTACCCCGGTAGTTCGATCCGCAAGATTTTTACCGAATTTTATGCCAATACATGCCATTACCCCGACAACGCACAGTTTCCAACACTTAAGAAAAATGTGTCTTGCACATCCTCACAACAAGACTAATCTACGTGCCAATTTTCACGAGTATTAGTTGAAAAATGAGGAAGAAGTTCGATCCGCAAGATTTGCAACGGACCACCCGCCCAACCATACGCTGATTACTACATACCCCCTTCAAACTTCGTTTGGCAGGGGTATAATAAACATTTCTTTTCAACTGTTAGGCTCACAAGTAGTAAACAAACTCATTTTGTCTCGGAACATGTGTACATCTTAATTCAGACAATTTCATACAAGGGCTCATTGTTCTGGCATAAATTAACCACTAACTTTGCTTTTACTCCAAACCACTACTATCCCGATCGCTTCATTAAAGCTTGAAATAACAACCTTGTACTACTTCTTTGCTCTGCATAATTAAAAATATGTAAATTAGAACTTCTTTCATAAATGGTCTGCATACAAGACTACCTATATGAACAACATTTTCTCACTCAGCGTATATTTATACCATTTGGAATCTGTACAAAACATCTCTTATTTTCATATTTTATTATTTTTAGTTTATGTACAAAATCCAAAATAACAGCCTTAGAGAAACTATTCTCTGTCATGTTCATATAGACAGCAAATGTGCTTATGAATTACAAAGGTAAGGTGAGTGAGAAGCCTGTCCTTGAAAGCCGCTTAGTTTTGTTGTCCAAGCTACTGCTCGGTTAACTTTAAATTTCGGATCGATAACGCCATACTTCTTACAGAGGCTTTGGTATCAGATGCCTGCATGACCCTGTACACTTCAGATGCCATGAACTCCCAGAAATTTTGAATTACTTGGGCAAAATGGACTCCAAATACATAATGAGACTTAAAAAGCCTGTCAGTGGCTTCCACCACATTCTGTCCCGCTTCAATCACTACCTTGTCTGCAATCAAGAAATATTGTAGTGGCTTGCGTCTGTGTCCAAGGGCTAGAATATAGGGCTGCCGAAACTCAGCAGACTTCCCAGCTGCTGCCGCTTGAACGTCTGTCCCAATCTGGCAAAGCATAAAGAAGTGATAGTTGAGCATTGACAACATGAGCTACAAATTTTAAAAGCATAGGCCCCAACAATATCATATTCAAACATATGTAGAACCTAATTAATCTCATATTCAAACAGGGAGGAAAATATTACATGATGATGATGTAAACCTGTAGTATATTTGAAACCCATGGATGAAGCTTTGGGAGGCTGCCACAATCTATAAACAGCCAACAATGAGGTTTTGCCAGTGAAGGGGAGATTAATGACTGAATGTATCAGCTGAAATTTGTATTACATAAGATATTGGAATGCATCTTCAGGATGGCTTACACCACTGCATTATGGCCTCTTTCAAGTTCTGGATCTGCAATTTCTAATCATCATATTATAATTTTTCTTTGTTCATATTTTTGCATTGTTATTATTCATGAAGTTGATATTGTTTTTGGATAAATAAATACAATTAATTTCTTTTTAATGATTATTCACAATTCTTAATACATAGGATACACAGAAAAATAGACAAGTTTTCATAGTGAAAAGACAAGGGGGGAGAGGCATTAACCAATGTAGAGGAAGATCCACAAAGAGGTGGCACAAAGCCCGGGAACAAAAGAAAACAAAATATACTAATTAGGCCGGGTGGAGAAAAACCCAATGAAGAGAGGGACAGACAGAAAAAAAAACAGAGAGGGAAAAAAATTGTGAATATAGCAAGAAACACACACCAAAAAAGAAGCATTGTGGGACCAGGAATTTAAGGATTAATTGATGTCTGGTAGGGAACCCAAAAATTCGCATATTCGCTAACTGACTACTTACAGGTCTGTACTGGATGAAGTGCTCCAAACTCGATGCTCTTGAACTCGAGGTGGGGTTCTTGGTCTTTGTCAGTGGCTTATGTAACATCAGCAGCAGTGCAGTTAAACCACACAGGTCTCCTGCAAAAGATGAATATTATGATATTATGATTTAATATGCTTAATTAACCTTGGCACACTCCCTTATTGTCGAGTAATGATAGAAGGTAAGATTATATCTTATCTGCTCACTGTGATGCAATGATGTACATACATTGCATCATCTCCTCATTGTAATGCAATGCATAATTTGTACCATCCATTCATCACAATTCCATGTGTGATAGAGAGAGAGAGATTACAAGGTCTCTGCCAAACTTTGTTCAGGCAAGACAAAAAAGTGTGGAGACAACTGTTGTTTGGATCATTATCTGAACATCTTTTACCACTTAAGTATTTGAAACGAATAACTTTTAACATGTTTTGTCTGCTTTCACCTAGATAAAGCAGCAAACAAATTTTCTTTGCACAACCAAACTGACAATAAATATAAATCAGAAATAAAGGGGGAATCTCGGCTGAAAATCTGATAATTTGGAAAGTAGAGTAAAATTTAACAAGCACAACACATCATAGGTGTATAAAAAATCTATCCCTTATATGGACATAACTAAATACCAACAATGATCATAAACATTCCATTAGGAGTCAGTCATCCCAGTTTATTATGTCTAGAGCAGAAAATTTGAATAACTATTTCACATAATAAAATACAAAAGTTGAGGTGTGATATCATCACCTTGCTCATTGAATATGCATGAAACCATTTTATTGAGAAAAAAAATGCAAAAAAGTAACGTCATTACATTTTCTTCCAATTTTGATGACATATTTTAGTGTTGTGCTTGTTATATTTTACTCTATAAGACTTGAAGGTATATCTTTGATGTACTAAACTTTTTTATTACAATATATGCAAAGGCACTTCCTTTGATCTCCTCTATGCTCTATGCACCTTTTATATCCCCTTCAGTTTCCATTGTTCTGTTCTATCTACTATTCATGGAAGTAATCCCTTCCTATGCATGAACCTACTTACTTTCACTGCCACATCCTCCTTCTTTTACCTCAACTCTATTCTTACTATTGTTTTCAATTTCTTTTTTTCAGCCTATACCTAGCATCATACATGTACATAAGTTGTTGTATCTTGCTCTTAATAGCTTTATTCTTTCTCCTGACGACGAGCTGCGCAGTTCAGCTCGGAATGTGGCGTTTCCAACTCTTACATGGTTGAACCGCAAATACCTTCTGAATGGATTTATATTTTACTCTACTTTTTCAAATCATTTGAATTTCAGCCTGGAGTCATTAAAAATAAAAAAATTTACTCACTGTTGTCACCTTCCTCAAACTGTTGAATTGATTCTTTTACCGCTGGATACCCGCTCAAACCTAATTTTATGATACGGTCTCGGTAGAACGACTCCCACTTTGAAATAAAATTGTCAGAAAGGTGCCCATGTTCTGTTTCAAAGTCCATGTTGATCTGTAAAATCAAACAGGAATAAGTATATTTTTGTAAACCTAACTTTCATGCTTGTATTAGTAGAACATTGGGTCCATGATTCAATGCGTACATTTTGCCTAGTTCATTAAACATGGACATAACCCACATAAGGATAATTAATGGAGAAAGAAACCCTAGAACCAGTTGGATTCATATCAAAGTGAAAATCACAGAAACATATTGTTGAAAGTTTGAGCCAGATTGAATGAATAATAAGAAAGTCATGAGTATCTGAATATTCAGATCACTAATGCCATGTAGATCCTCCCATTGGCAATGCAACCACGATCTGTGATGTCACAGACTTACACCCCCCCCCCCCCCCATTACTTTAATACTTATTTCACTTTTAAATTCTCTCTTTTATAGAGTCTATTGCAATATGAGGTGTTCTTTTATGAGAGGACAAGCACAGAGGTTTCACAGCATTATATCATGGTTGATTTGTTTGTCATATCATAAAAATGAGCAAAATGAGACATTTTGGGGTATATTTTCAGTGTTCAAAGGGGAGAGTTGTACGTCTGTGACATCAGATATTGGTCAGTCGCATTGCCAATGGCAATGTCTGCATAGCATTAGTGATCTTGACATTCAAATGCTCATAACTTTCTTATTACTTGCTCAATCTTACTCAAACTTTGGTTGATTTGCATGCTGATAGTGTGCGATGTAATCTACAAGGCTGTATGGTAAAAATTTTCCAAAATAATGAGATTTTATTTTATATTTAAATAATTATGCTAATTTTTGCATAAATCATACTATTTGCTCTAATTCACTAAATAAAGCTCCTGGAATGCTTATTTTTGGTAAAGTATTATTTGTAGCATTCTTAACAATAGCAATCGAAAAAAAAACTTCGGTTTGGAAATCAATTTCTTATTGTATTATGAATTTCTTTGTTTTTCAACCTTTTGTTTTTCTCACCAGATTTATTGCAAAAACTTTTGAAAGCATAATTATGCTAAAATCAATTGATTTCAGCTGTTTAAAATAAGAATAATCATATCTTTATGAATAAGATGAGAAAACTCAATTTGCATTGACTTAGTACACAAAATCACGTTTTGGAACAATTTTTGGTCCGACATGCACTTACAAAATGTTGCGTAATTTCGGAACCACGTACCCGGCGTCGTAAATTTGGTCTCAAAAGATGCGCCAGACTTAAAAGTATAAACTCTGGGAGTGGCGCTGTCAAAAAATTTCGCGCGGCGGAATGATCGCAGAAAATGTTGAGGGGGGGGGGGGTGATTCACCCCCCACCCCTGCCAGTTTAGGATTGAACATATTTATTAGTGGATATATTATAAGCAAATGTTTTGTTTAACATGTTAAGCATTAAAGTAAAAATGCAAGTGTTGCCAATTAGCAGAAGAAAAGGTGATCAAATAGGCCTCTAAATAAGTCGTCATGAAAGCGTGGGTTAACTTACAAGTTCTGGCATCTCTTGTATCCTTGGAAACGTGGTGATGAAGTCTGTAATGGTCATATCTGTCCTCTTCTTCAGCATCATTTGACGATAAGCAGTAGTGTCTTTGAAAAATTGGATAATTTTCCCCTTATTTGCTGCAGTGGGAACTGTGTGCTTCATCCAGTTAACCTGAAAGACAGTAGTTACCGTATTATTTCAACCATCAAAATAACCTTCATGTACATGTAAGGCACTTTTATTGCCTTGGACATACTCTTTGTATTACTTTTTAATGTGACTTTGGTGCCCCCTTGATCTGAAATGACTTGAAATCATTAAAGCTTTGTAAATGTGCATTGTCACTCAGATTGATGAAACAAACTTGAAAATGAAAGAATGATTAAGACAAATCATTGACCAATAATGATTTGCATTGAATCTCTTTTTTCACTTTTTAATAATTTGACTTATTTTTAATTGTTCGGATGGCTTCCGAACAAATCTATACATACAGTATGATAACTACATGTACAGTTTGCAAGGTGTAATTATTGTAAAATCATTAATCTGACTTCGGTTCAAAGCGATAAAGCTGTTCGAAAATACTTTTAATGTCTTTTCAAATGTAGAGCAAGTTTTATATTTTTCAACTTTTTCCTTACCAAAAGTATATTTGTGCTTTAAGAATATCTTGAATTATCTTTTCTTATCAGATTATTAAACTCAGACAAGACTTTCAGTCAGCCTCCCATCTTATTTCACATATTATTTTGCAGGAATCAACACTGTAACAAGATTGACATTTCTCACACCTTTTCTTGTAATTCTTCATCTTGGAGTAATTCCTCATCCACTATCACATCTTCTTGTTTGTGATCATCTGATTTGGCATGCTTCCTCTTCTTACCCTGTTTCCCATTCGGCCTCATATTCTTGAATCTGTACTCAATGAATCCTTCATTTTCTGAGAAGAAATGCTCCTGTCATGTTGAAAATATAGAACATATGAAGTCACATGATATCATGATTTCCAGTACTTCAAAAGGCAAACTCATGCATTCTTCGTAAAAATAAAGAACCTGAGTCAAAAAGGGGCAGCCTTCGATCCTAGCAGAATCTTCTTCAGTGACGAAATGAGTTTCACCTCAGAAGAAGATTCTGCTAGGAGCGAAAGCTCAGGCCCCCTTTGACTCAATAACTGTATATATACATGTATATAACTTCACTTGCTCTCTGTTTATCCGATAGCAGTTTTCAACAGCTTCTCTCTGCAATTATAAAAAAAATAAGAAAAGGCAAATGGTTTGGTAGTTCCATAAAAAGGAATGCTTTCAAAGCAATCTTCCGATTGTTGACTACTAACATTTCAGGAAATTTTGCTTATATAACTTTGTTGACTACTAACATTTCAGGAAATTTTGCTTATATAACTAGACTGAACGTTTCAGTATATTATTTTCCATTATAAGCACACTACAATGGAAAATGTGTAAAAAAAAAAAAAAAAATAATAAAATGAATATCTATGCATGCTAAACAATTAACTAGTCATGGTCTTTCCTTTAAGATTTCTGTAATGCTAATTGAGGAAAATATATTTCTATCTGAAATTTCACTGATAATGGTCAAAACATTCTGCTACCTAAACAATACATTTTCACTCAAATCTTTACAGGGGTGGATATTTCAATTTTTAAAATTATTACTATTATAATGAAATACATGTAAGACTGCTCTTTTTATCATGTACAGTTATAATGTAATAGGATATGAATTTCCGAAACTGACAATGATGAGTCTTGTTTCGGCTTAACCTCCGCCAAAATCTATAACTGTACAGACAAACAGCAGACTTAACTACTCAACAATGCAAATTCTCCATCATGCCAATAAGGGGAGGCGAAATAACAATCATACTCGAAGTAACCCACTTAAACACGATACAAATGTGACTATAGTAATCTATACTCACATATCCTTTCAGTCCAGGTCTGTCATCCTTTAACTGACCCCATGTTGTGATGATTTCCTTAGCTAGAGCTTCTTTTTCATTAGACTTGGGCCACCTTTAAAACAATATAAGGATTCTGAATCAGGCCTCAAATTCGGTGCTGTCCTTTGGTGCTAAATCTGCTGCATCTTTTTTTATCCCATTTTAAAAGACAGTTTCTGTGATTGGCCCATGGGGCCGGGCTATCTCCATGGAACAGTGGATAATTATGCGCATCCATGGGGTTTCAAAAAGCACTAAAAGAAAATGAATGTCCCTTATCAATTATTGGTTTGTGAACCCTACCCTTAAAGTATTTTGTACAAAACCATATCCTTAAGTATTCCCATAATTTGACCCCCTAAGCAAGTACAATGATAATTTAACAGCCCCAGCAATATTTTAGTGCACACAAATCCCATTTCTAGTACATCAATATGTATTCTTGCTCGCAAACTGGACCCTGAATAAGTAGGTTTGGCGCAAAAAGTACACTTCTTTTTAGGAGTATTTTTTTAATACCCTTGCAAATCGGCTCCTAAACATGGAGGTTTCCGTGTCAGTGAAAAGAAGCTTTACCCTTTTTTCTGTAGTGTTTTTGACACCCTTATCACGTTATGTACGTAACATGCCCTATCTTGAAAAAGTTAGCCTTTTTACATGTTTCTTTGGACATGCATGATATTTACTTGTCAATGGAGGTGCCCCCCTCCAATGCCGAATTAGAAAAGGGCGCAAATTTGTACCTTTTGATAGTCTGAAGCGGATGTTGTTTTATAATATTACAAGTGTGAAAAATTGTCAATAACTGTCCTTCGGGTCGATGAGGAATGAAGATTTTATGACAAAACATAATAGCTTGATAATTGAGATCTAAACATTATAAATGTCCATATAATCTAGAAATGTCTAAAATCGTAAGCATGGGTCCTGGCCAAATCAGCTATATTTTCTTTTCACTTCACAATGGGAGGAAAATTTCAAGATAATATATAGCTTTCTGACACATATTTTTAAAATCTCGAATGTTTTCGAAGACATATATGTTTAGAGAAAAAAAACGATTGCCAAAAGAGGGCATCAAATCTACTTGAACAGTCAAATTCAAATTATCACAATTTTTCAATATGGAAAACAAATTTGTGTAATGGTCACACTGACCTGTAAGAGTTGGAGCATTTAAAAAGAGAACACTATAATGGAATATTCAATCGTACCAAAACTACATTGTACACTGAACAATCCAGCTTTACACTTACAAATCTCCGTCCAACTTTTCCACTAGATATGCTACGGCCAACCTGACCAACAAACGTCTTTGGGGATTTGTTAGAGGACCTCCTTGGTCCAGATACTCCACCAATTCTCTCCCATCCTTATCTTTCAGCAACGTATGCCTGAGACCTTTCTGTGAATTATACAAAATAAATGCATAGTTTACAAAACATCATTAGTTACATGTAAATCCTGAAAACATGAACATTTATTGACTCATAACTTGGCTTAATTTGTTTGCAATATATACATACATGTATGTACATAGTATATAAGCTCAATTAACCAATCAAACTTTGAACACTCCAGCCTGATGCAACAGTGTAATCAAACTTTTATGTACTCCAACTTGTGAATGAAGTAGCATGCAATAGGATGCACAAGTCCATTCACCAACTGTAAATTTCAGTGGAATCTTTTACTTCATGCACATGCACTGCACACATTTATGTTACTATCTGTGGGATCAGATACAGTGTTACACCAGGGTGTTACATCTCATCCATATGTGTAATGATGGCGGCGGTGTTCTTACATTTGAGCTGATCTATCTTCATGAAATGCGAAGGCAAGCCAAAACAGATGTTAAACTATTCATTATGAGAAGAAGTGCTACTTGTATACAACAAGTAATGATGAAATTTTCAATTGAAATTCTCAAAATTTCTAGCCCAATGAAAATTCCTGATATTTTGTGTGGAAAGTTTCCAACCCCAGACCCTGTGTTATAGGCCCTTGCTTGGGTTAAATGTCAATGCTGCGGAATTGAAATCAGTAATTAAAATGCCTCTTCAAATCTCCACTGCCATAAAACTGTGCTCTTACCTTTGACTGTACTTTAGCAACTGGATTGGGTTCTGCTTCCCATTCTTGAGTATCTGCTGGCCCTGTGTCTGTAACACTGTTATTACTAGTAGTGGCGCATGATTCCTTAAGTTCATCAATCTTCATCTTCAGTCTCCTTCTCACACCAATGACTTCACTCCTATTTCTGCAAGCTCTGATTCATTCATTGTCAGCAGAATGCTTTTATCGATGTCATTATCTGCAGGGGAAAGGCAAAAAGAACATGCATCTTCAAATTACCTGTCCTTACATGTATTTGGTCAAATTCATCCCCAAAATGTAGTTTCCATAAAGAAGGCCACTAAATCGGGTTACTATCAACAATCCAGCTGCCTTCTTGTCAGGTTAAGGAAGAATGAACTAATAAATAGTCAAAATTTCTATGGTGTCTTTACCAAATTTGTAAAAAAAAAAAAAACACAACCTCCCCAAAACAAAACAAAAACAAAAATAAACCCCTCCCCACCCCCCCAAAAAAAATTATTTTCTAGATTCTTTTAAATTGTTTCTTCTTGTCCAGTTGATATTCAAATAGTTAGATGGGGGGGGGGGGGGGGACTTTGTGGTGCAAACCCCATCCCCTCGCTTGTTTTCTGTGTCATCTGCGAGGCAGCTAGTACGTGTGTAACATAGGATCACTTTTTCGTCGTCTCTCTGTCAGTCCACTTTCGGTTTGATCTATAATTTATATTGTTTGGCTTAGACTCATGAATTTCACAAACATCAATATCGCATGGCCTAAACTGTTTTTGCAAATGGCCACAACTGTATTGCCAATAATTAATTACGCTAATTTATGCAGATTTACACAAATCACCTTCCAAAAAATCTTGTTTCTCCTTCATTTTGATTGTTTTATTTGAATTCAGAAATTCATTAATTATGCTAATTTATGCAAATTATTGAAAATCTCCAAATATGCTTCTTCCCCTTCATTTTCTTTTTTTGTCCAATATTGTTTCTGATTTGTTCTATCCTATAGAGCTGAGTACACCGCTTGAAACCTACACTGAATTGGAAATTCATTAATTATGCTAAAATAATTTATGCAAGATTTATTCTAAATTTTAAATCAATATAAAAAAAATGCTTCTCTCTTTCATTTTAAATCTGGTTTGATTCTCATTGTTCATCTGATAGAGCTAAGTACAGGAATCATGAAATTTTACACAGAATGTGGAAATTCATTAACTATGCTGATTTGTTCAAATGTATTAAAATCACCAAACAATTATTTTCCTCTTAAATTTTAAGTCTGATTTGACTTTTTTTGTCTGGTAGAGCTAAGTACAGGGATCCTCATTTCTACATAGAATTTGGAAGTTCATTAATTTTGCCAATGTATGCAAATTGTAATCCAGTTGGGGGGGGGGGGGGGGGTTGAGGGCGCAAGCCTCCCCTCAATGTTTTAATTAGTTGATATTCAACCAGAGATATTAGGGTTAAGGGAGTGATCACACTCGCTCCCTGAAGGCTTGTTACGACAGTTACAGTTGTACCAGAGAATGTCGAGGACACAAATATATGGGTGAATCGGCCCTCATAAGATGACAAACCAGAGAGAGTGGAGTGTGGTGGTGTAGAAGGTCATTCACTGTTGAAATAACGTAGCCCCCTCCTTCAATGTCTTCAATTTCATAGGCGTGGTAATGTGGGGAAAAACCAATGTTTCTGTACTTTTTAACTACAAACTTCACACTATTTGAAGAACTTCCAAAAGTCAAAATACTAGTAATCTTTCCAAATTCTGGCATACCATTTCGCCAACCAATTGGTAGATACAGTTGAGGCTTATACTCTGTTCCAAAAATGGTCACATGAGTGGCAACAAAAACCTCAGAATCATCAGCACAGTCCTGAGTAAGTACTTGATACGAGTTTCATTTCCATCTAAATTTGCTACTGGAGTCGGTGTAGCCACCAAAACATTTCAAAATTCTATCCAAGGTCCACCTTCTCTGACACAATGCACTTTGAAGTACCTGATACTTAGTGGCAACGCTTTTCGAAATGTTTTTGAAATTACAGTTAACAGCTGCTAAACGCTTGGCAGTGTGTGGTTCAATTCATATCTCAAACACTGCATATGGATAAGTGGGCCGCACATCCTGATACAAGTTCCATAATGATCATGGTGGTGATGCTTATTGATAAATGTTGGGTGGGAAACATTGCCTTAAAATGTGAATGATGAGCTTGAATTAAATGGTCCAATAGACACTGTGAGCAATGCCTAATGACTGGGGCATATATGATATCCAAGCCCCTCAGGAGCAGGAGTATGCAGAAGTAGCAGTTCGTAATGAGCATTACCAAGAGGAATTTCTATCTCCTATTAACAGGGAAAATGCGAATGAAGCACCACATTTGTGCAGCTTTCTGACCAAGCTTGTGATCTCCGAGATTCTTGATTTGTCAGAATGAACAGTTGACGGCTTGTTTTTCCTATCACTAGAAGCATACTGGAAAGAATTTAAACGCTGATTGAACTCCTCTGCAGTAAAGAATTTATCTATCATAATAAATCTGTGCAGCAACAACTTGACCTCATACGGGCACACGCCTTCTTCTAAGTCATGCATTATGTCAAGGTTATAGTTATTTACACAATGGAAGTTTTGCAAAACATTCAATGGACATTCATTGCGAATACCTGTATTAGAATCACCACGTGGTCTCTGCAAGGCAACATGAACGCTTTCGTCATGGTCTTCAACTGTTCTCATCTCAAAGTCTTTCTCTGTAAAGTAGTTTTGGATGTCACTCCTCGAACCTTTACATAGTCTACACAATCTGTTGGCTGAAGGGCTTAAGAAGCCAAGCACATCATGTGCAGCTAATGTATCCCCACTGAATGACACCAGGGTACCATGGACATTTATCTCTCGGTCATCTATGGTCAACTGTACACCAGCTGCACTTTCCAGTTTCTTCATGTCATCAATAAACGGATCCAAAATTTCTTAAATCCATATTTCTTCAGATCATTAGTGTAACAAGCAGCAAGTAAGAACACACTCTTCATGGAGGAGTTCAAATGCCGTGGAAGATTTTGAATGGTATAATAGAACAAACCGAGCTTATGTATGCCTGTCTTACTTCCCAAAGGATTCGTAACTTCTACGTCATCATAATAGAGCTGAAAGCGTAATGCATGTGGGTGATTTTTGAAGATTTCATGTTGCTGATATTGCATCCCATCCTTGTAACCTTTCAGATATCCTGGTAAAACAAGCTCTTCACTTTCTATTAACTTCCTCACTTTTGGATTCAAAACCAGTTTAAGGACATCTAACACTGGCACATACTGGAATGTTTCAGTCACAGGTTTTTGAACTTCCTGGCCAAGTTGTCTATCCATCCTTTGGTCATATCGCACACCAATAGCCCTTTCAACTGGAGGAACTAGCTTCATATTGTTAATCATATAGTCCATCTGTTGTTTGGCGTTTCAATGCCAACAAACGGATTTTCGCAAGACTCAAAAAGAGAAGTCAGTTCTGCAATATCTTCAGCATTCATGTCAAGCCTGTGGTTCTGCATTACAGAAGTGTGCGGTATCTTAGAGAAGAAATAGTGTCACGAAACATGGTCTTTGTACAAGCTATGGCAGCATGTACTGCTGAATATGGAACCGAAGACAATGATTTCAACTTCATTATCATGGAAGCAGCTATTCGTTTTAAATCATTTAAACCGAAATTTCCCATGTATTCCACTTCAGCTTGTCGTGCATCTTCAAAGTTATCCTCTTCACCATCATGAACCTGATTTTGGTCTCATTGTTATCATCATCATCATCAAATCTGTATTCTTGATTCTCAGCATCATGTTCAGCAGGAGCATGCTCCACAGCATGCAGTATGGTGACGACGGATGTGGCGTTAACAGAGAATTCATCAAGCAGAAAG
>JAPZVO010000164.1:0-69550 GCA_029962745.1 Echinometra lucunter | reverse complement strand
AATAAAGGTGATCTGTCAAAGATGACAGACCACCTAACGAGAATAGAATTCGTCATAGACTCGTGACGAATTAGGTGGTCTGTCGGCATCTTTTAGGTTTCGACATGGATTGTGATAAATTCGTTTGTAAGACTTTTGATAAAATTTTTACGCCTCGATAGGAGACTAACGTCATAGAAATCGGATGGTTTGATATCGCAGAATACTTAAAAGATGATCCAAAGCTTGAATTCACCTTAACGAATCAGATTTTCTATAGGGCTATACATAAACTACTGTGTGCTGCATTGCTATTGTCATAACAGGCCAAAATCAGCAGTTTATTTCATTGACTGTGACTGTATATGTAATCATATAGTTAAAGAGGATAGTAATATAACATGTAAAAATAAAGCAAACGGAAAAAATTGCCCCCTTCCCTCCGGGACTCGAACCAGGGACCTTGAGCATGTGAGGCAAGTGCTTTGAAGGTATACCTGAAAACAGCTCATAGAGATAACACGTTGATTCAAAACGGAATTCTAATATCAGGTTTTCCACTCAAAATTTCGACATGTTTTCGACATTTGATTAAAAACCATATGAATGCATAAGATAGATAATTTTCTCAGCTGTAACATACTTAAAGATGGGCGAAAATCAAGCAGAAATAAGGAAGATGTTGATCAAAGAAGACGAGAATGTAGAATCAAGAATTACATAATGGTCATGTCCCATAGAGAATACACGCAAATTGAGAAAAATTGACATTGTACCTTTAATCGTGAATTTAGACCATGATGTCGTCATCGAAATGAGTAACAATGAATAAAATATTTGTAGAGAATTGTCTCAGCTACAACATATCGAAATCTCAGCGAAAATTGACAAATATTAAGTGAGATAGTCTCGGTTAAAGGTAAAAAATATGACGTCATTATTGAAAAAATGAAATTTTGACTTCACCTGAGAATATGACGACGTTCCGACTGCTCGACCCTCAATTTTTTTTCGTGAATTCAAATCTCCATTTCATAGGCTTTCAGAAAATGCAAAAAAATAGGGGGGTCCCCATGCTATTTAACGAGCTATGGCAGATTTCAAAAGGGCATGTTTTTGCATGTTTTTACGTTATTTGCCCCATAGACGCGCGCACGGATTTTGAACTTTGACGCGCGCGTGCGGCCTTATGAGGAGTTGAAATCGACTTTCAATTGATGTGAATGGTTAAGAAAAGTATTAGGATCGCAAATCAAGTGAAAAAACGGTGTTTTTACGTTTTCTTTGGTGTGCGCGCGCAAATATGGCGCGCGCGGACGCGGACGCGCGCAAATTTTTGAAATGCTTAAAATGGCCTGAAACGTGTGCAAAATGAATATGAGTCGATTCTGAGCATTTTTAATTTTTGCGCGTGCGCTGACGCGCGGACGTACGCGTACGCGCGCGTCTAAATGAATGAAATTATTCAGATTGATATGAATATTCATCATGCTAAGTATGAATGAGAAATGACATTCCGTTAAGAAGATATGATCATGAAATGATATTTACAAAATGGCGCCTGGATGACGTCACGATGATCTGATGAACCTGAAAATGAGTAAAAAAGCGAGATCTCGTAAGGACTGATAATTCATGAAAATTTGACAAAAAATGACAGGGCCAGTTCTGAGATTTCGACTGCACAAAAAAGTGGGTACCAATAAAGAGAATAAATAAAAATAAGAAGATTCTGACGAATTGAAAAGGTGATCTGTCAAAGATGACAGACCACCTAATAATAAAAACGAGAATACAATTCGTCATAGACTCGTGACGAATTAGGTGGTCTGTTGGCATCTTTTAGGTTTCGACATGGATTGTGATAAATCGTTGGTAAGACTTTTGATAAAATTTTTACGCCTCGATAGGAGACTAACATGGAAATTGGATGGTTTGATATCGCAGAATACTTAAAAGATGATCCAAAGCTTGAATTCACCTTAACGAATCAGATTTTCTATAGGGTTATACATAAACTGTGCGCTGCATTGTTATTGTCATAACGGGCCAAAATCAGCAATTTATTTCATCGACTGTGACTGTATATGTAATCATATAGTTAAAGAGGATAGTAATATAACATGTAAAAATAAAGCAAACGGAAAAAAAAATTGCCCCTTCCCTCCGGGACTCGAACCAGGGACCTTGAGCATGTGAGGCAAGTGCTTTGAAGGTATACCTGAAAACAGCTCATAGAGATAACACGTTGATTTAAAACGGAATTCTAATATCAGGTTTTCCAGTCAAAATTTCACAAGTTTTCGACATTTGATTAAAAAACATATGAATGCATAAGATAGAGAATTTTCTCAGCTGCAACATACTTAAAGATGGGCGAAAATCAAGCAGAAATAAGGAAGATGTTGATCAAAGAGGACGAGAATGTAGAATCAAGAATTACATAAAGGTCATGTCCCATAGAGAATACACGGAAAATGAAAAAAATTGACATTGTACCTTTAATCGTTAATTTTGACCATGATAACGTCATCAAAATGAGTAACAATGAATACCATATTTGTAGAAAATTGTCTCAGCTATAACATATCGAAATCTCAGCGAAAATTGATGAATAATAAGCGACATAGTCTCGGTTAAAGGTAAAAAATATGACGTCATAATTGAAAAAATGAAATTTTGATTTCACCTGAGAATATGACGATGTTCCGACTGCTCGACCCTCAAATTTTTTTCGTGAATTCAAATCTCCATTTCATAGGCTTTCAGAAAATGCAAAAAAATTGGGGGGTCCCCATGCTATTTAACGAGCTATGGCAGATTTCAAAAGGGCATGTTTTTGCATGTTTTTACGTTATTTGCCCCATAGACGCGCGCACGGATTTTGAACTTTGACGCGCGCGTGCGGCCTTATGAGGAGTTGAAATCGACTTTCAATTGTTGTGATGGCTTAAGAAAAGTATTAGGATCGCAAATCAAGTGAAAAAACGGTGTTTTTACGTTTTCTTTGGTGTGCGCGCGCAAATATGGCGCGCGCGGACGCGGACGCGCGCAAATTTTTGAAATGCTTAAAATGGCCTGAAACGTGTGCAAAATGAATATGAGTCGATTCTGAGCATTTTTAATTTTTGCGCGCGCACCGACGCGCGGACGTACGCGTACGCGCGCGTCTAAATGAATGGAATTATTCAGATTGATATGAATATTCATCATGCTAAGTATGAATGAGAAATGACATTCCGTTAAGAAGATATGATCATGAAATGATATTTACAAAATGGCGCCTGGATGACGTCACGATGATCTGATGAACTTGAAAATGAGTAAAAAACCGAGATCTCGTAAGGACTGATAATTCATGAAAATTTGACAAAAAATGACAGGGCCAGTTCTGAGATTTCGACTGCACAAAAAAGTGGGTACCAATAAAGAGAATAATTAATAACGAGAATAGAATTCGTCATAGACTCGTGACGAATTAGGTGGTCTGTCGGCAATCTTTTAGGTTTCGACATGGATTGTGATGAATTCGTTGGTAAGACTTTTGATAAAATTTTTGCGCCTCGATAGGAGACTAACGTCATAGAAATTGGATGGTTTGATATCGCAGAATACTTAAAAGATGATCCAAAGCTTGAATTCACCTTAACGAATCAGATTTTCTATAGGGTTATACATAAACTACTGTGCGCTGCATTGCTATTGTCATAACGGGCCAAAATCAGCAGTTTATTTCATCGACTGTAACTGTATATGTAATCATATAGTTAAAGAGGATAGTAATATAACATGTAATAATAAAGCAAACGGAAAAAAAAATTGCCCCCTTCCCTCCGGACTCGAACTAGGGACCTTGAGCATGTGAGGCAAGTGCTTTGAAGGTATACCTGAAAACAGCTCATAGAGATAACACGTTGATTCAAAACGGAATTCTAATATCAGGTTTTCCAGTCAAAATTTCACATGTATTCGACATTTGATTAAAAAACATATGAATGCCTAAGATAGAGAATTTTCTCAGCTGCAACATACTTAAAGATGGGCGAAAATCAAGCAGAAATAAGGAAGATGTTGATCAAAGAAGACAAGAATGTAGAATCAAGAATTACATAAAGGTCATGTCCCATAGAGAATACACGCAAATTGAGAAAAATTGACATTGTACCTTTAATCGTGAATTTGGACCATGATGTCGTCATCAAAATGAGTAACAATGAACAATATATTTGTAGAGAATTGTCTAAGCTACAACATATTGAAATCTCAGGGAAAATTGATGAATATTAAGCGAGATAGTCTCGGTTAAAGGTAAAAAATATGACGTCATTATTGAAAAAATGAAATTTTGACTTCACCTGAGAATATGACGACGTTCCGACTGCTCGACCCTCAAATTTTTTTCGTGAATTCAAATCTCCATTTCATAGGCTTTCAGAAAATGCAAAAAAATTGGGGGGTCCCCATGCTATTTAATAAAATATGGCAGATTTCAAAAGGGCATGTTTTTGCATGTTTTTACGTTATTTGCCCAATAGACGCGCGCAAGGATTTTGAATTTTGACGCGCGCGTGCGGCCTTATGAGGAGTTGAAATCGACTTTCAATTGTTGTGAATGGTTAAGAAAAGTATTAGGATCGCAAATCAAGTGAAAAAACGGTGTTTTTACGTTTTCTTTGGTGTGCGCGCGGAAATATGGCGCGCGCGGACGCGGACGCGCGCAAATTTTTGAAATGCTTAAAATGGCCTGAAACGTGTGCAAAATGAATATGAGTCGATTCTGAGCATTTTTAATTTTTGCGCGCGCACCGACGCGCGGACGTACGCGTACGCGCGCGTCTAAATGAATGGAATTATTCAGATTGATATGAATATTCATCATGCTAAGTATGAATGAGAAATGACATTCCGTTAAGAAGATATGATCATAAAATGATATTTACAAAATGGCGCCTGGATGACGTCACGATGATCTGATGAACTTGAAAATGAGTAAAAAACCGAGATCTCGTAAGGACTGATAATTCATGAAAATATGACAAAAAATGACAGGGCCAGTTCTGAGATTTCGACTGCACAAAAAATGGGAACCAATAAAAAGAATAATTAATAATAATGAAAGAAAATTCTGACGAAATTAAAAGGTGATCTGTCAAAGATGACAGACCACCTAATAATGAAAGAAGATTCTGACGAAATGAAAAGGTGATCTGTCAAAGATGACAGACCACCTAATAATGATCTGTCAAAGATGACAGACCACCTAATAATTATAATAATGAAAGAAAATTCTGACGAAATTAAAAGGTGATCTGTCAAAGATGACAGACCACCTAAAAAACCTGAAACAGGAAAACACACTCGAGAAAACGATCTAGTCAGATTTGACCAGATTACCGGATCACACGGGCACTTACACTATTTCTAGTTAAATGACCAGAATCCTAGTCATGTTCACAAGATTTATGTTAGTTTTGACAAAAATCGTGTTCGCTCAATGTTAAATTGACTAGAAATAGTGCAAGCGCCCCATTTGCCCGTGTGATCCGGTAATCTAGTCTGACTATTTTTTTTTTTTTTTTTTGGGGGGGGGGGGTATGCACCCATACCACCACTATAAATGGGCGGATGAAAGGTGGCACAGTTTTTGTAAAATTTTTCCTCTTTCCCTTTCTTTTCCTCCTTTCTCTTTTTCTTTTGTTTTACCATTTTCTTTCTTCGTCACCACACGCTCATGAAAAAAAGATCATTCAAGTCAGAAAATTTAAAAACAAAACGTTATGAATGAAATAGTGATACACATATAATGATTCATTTTGGCTCTCCTCTGTTGATTAATTTGCTTTCTTGACATGATGCTTAAGACATGTTCAATATACATCGAACGTTCGCGTGCTATCTGTTGCCAATTTATCTTCCTGAAAACAAATCCACACAGCAAATTATGGGTAGGACCAGCTGAGCCAGAACAGAACAACCATATTATGTAGTGTCATTATGACCTTCCTTTAAAAATGCTCCGGAACCTGGTAACAAGGGCTAAAACAAGTTATCAAGGAATATTATCAGTTTGCAAAACATTCTTACCTTCCCTAATTACACCGGCATTCATTCAGTTTTTGATAATAGTTCCAAATATAAAAATCTGCTTAGATTAGTGAAGGACTGTCCATTAAAAAAAAATATCATATTTTCCGACAATGTACCTTCATTGGATTCCATTAGGTCTGTAAAAGAGGCAGGTGCCCTTGCGGACATTCAAATGCATGTACTTTCATCCTTAATTAGCTTTACGAAAATCGCCACTTTTCTCCCGTCACCCCAGTATATTCACTAGTTATGGCATTCCACCTAATAACCATCACAATTTTTTATTTACTATGATTAAAGGAATAGTACGACGTTTCTATTCATATTGAGGGTAATACTGATTGAAAGGACCTTACAGCAGCCAATGTTTCATGTCAGAATAACTATTCAATGAAAAAGTATTGTCGGACTCAGTTTTACTCTGTGATACAGTATTCAATCAATGATTGCCATGATTACGATAAAGATTACGATGGCGATCATGATGATAAGGATGACAACGACAACACCGAAACATAATGATGGTGTTGTTGATAATAGTCATGATAACGTATATAAAAAAAAATTATAATACTGAAAGAAGTAAGGACGAAGTGATGATGATAATGCTAGTAGTAATGAAAATGGATATACATTTAACAATATTAGTGACAATAGTTGTTATAAACGTGAAATGATAGCCGATTCCAGCAGAATGTCATTTGTGCGGTGCTGCTCCAGTTTTATCATCGGTGATTTGTCTTTACTTTATTGGAGGACTTATTGCAAGTTGGAAAGCACACTCGAGAAATCACTCTAGTCAGATTTGACTAGATTACCGGATCACATGGGCACTTACACTATTTTTTGTTAAATGACCAGAATCCTAGTCATGTTCACTGGAGTTATGTTAGTTTTGACTAAAATTGTGTTTGCTCTATGTTAAATTGACTAGAATTCTGGTCATTTTGACTAGAAATAGTGCAAGCGCCCCGTGTGCCCGTGTGATCCGGTAATCTAGTCAAACCTAACCAATTTTTTTTTTTTTTTTTTTTTTGGGGGGGGTATGCATCCATACCACCAAAAAATGGGGTAAAAATCTTTCAATTATCACGCAAGAGGTGTAGTATGTGTCCAGCCAATATAGGGTTAAGGAACAGGCATCATTGAGGGGGGGGGGGGGATGTTCTTACACTGAAAATCAACAAGGCCAAGGGTTAATGGGCGGATGATGGGTGGCACAGTTTAAAAAAAAAAAATCCCCTTTCCCTTTCTTTTTTTCCTTTCTCATTTTTTCTTTTGTTTTACCTTTTTCTTTTTTCGTCACCACACGCTCATGACGATGAAGGTTTTGAAAAAAGATCATTCAAGTCAGAAAATTTCAAAAGAAAACGTTATGAATGAAATAGTGATACACATTATAATGATTTATTTGGCTGTCCTCTGTTGATTAATTTGCTTTATTGACGTGATGCTTTAACATGTTAAATATATACATTGAACGTTCGCGTGCTATGGCTTGCCAATTTTATCTTCCAGAAAACAAATCCACCCAAGCAAATTGTGTGTATGACCACCTGAGCCACAACAGAGCAGTCACATTATGTAGAGTCATTATGACTTTCCTTTAAAAATGTTCCGGAACCTGATAACAAGGGCTTATACAAGCTATATCCAGGAATAGTATCAGTTTGTTAAATTTCATTCGTACTTGAACAATATAAATGGGAAAGCAAAATGATAATAATTACCCATCTGCAAAGCCTTTTTACCTTCCGTAATTTCACAAGCATTCATTCTGTTTTTGATAATACTTAAAAAAAACCCTTACATTAGCGGAGGATTGTCCATTAAAACAAAATCATATTTTCGGACGCTGTACCTAATAATCCTTGGATTCCATTTGGTCCGTAAAAGCGGCAGATGCCCTTGCGGACATTCAAATGCATGTACCTTCATCCTTAATTAGCTTTATGAAAAGCGCCGCTGTTTTTCCGGTCACCCCAGTATATTCACTAGTTATATGGCATTCCACCTATAACCACCACAGCTTTTTCTTGACTTTGATCAAAGGAAAATTGCGACGTTTCTATTCTTATGAAGGATATTACAATTTTACAATAGAACAGCCAACGATTCGTGTCAGAATAACTATTCAAAGAAAAAATATTGTCGGATTCAGTTTACTCTATGATACAGTATTCAATCAATGATTGCCATGATTACGATAAAAATTACGATGGCGATCATGATGACAAGGATGACAACGACAACACCGAAACATAATGATGGTGTTGATGATAATAATCATGATAACGTATATGAAATATCAATATAATGCTGAAAGAAGTAATGGCATAGTGATGATGATAATGCTAGTAAAGAAAATGGATATACATTTAACAATATTTGATAATATTTGATAATATATGATAATGCTAGTAAAGAAAATGGATATACATTTAACAATATTTGATAATATTTGATAATATATGATAATGCTAGTAAAGAAAATGGATATACATTTAACAATATATTTGTGACAATAATCGTCGTGAACGTGAAATGATAGCCGATTCCTGCAGATTGGTATTTGTGCGGTGCTGCTCCAATTTTATCATGTTTATCATCCCTGTTTTGTCGTTACTTTATTGGAGGACTTATTGCAAGAAGGTGTCAACAAGTATATTTGCTTTTAATTATCTTGAGTAAAGCCCTGCTGGGGGGGGGGGGGGGGGGGGATTGGTGAGAAACTGGGATGCATGATATTTGACTGAATTTAAGAGTTTCCCTATTTGATATTTAGTGAATTAGACAATAACGAATGGTCTAATCGACCTATTTCACTTTCAGTCAGAAGTATTATTCACTATTTTCATTTTATCTTTTAAATCTAATTTATGTATCTTTTCAGGATTACAGTTAAACAGTAAACCTCCTTGTAATCAGTTTAAAAAATTATTGGCATCGACATTGTAGTCCCGTTTCATTTCCTCTTTAAATGCTAAGTTTAAGAAAAGGCTAACTCGTTTCTAACGCTCAAAAAACAACTACGTTAGTACTAAATATAATAAATAATAAGTTTAAGGGAAGGCTAACTCGTTTCTAACGCTCAAAAACAACTACGTCAGTACCAAATACAACAAATGCGCATGAATGACATGATGAATTCTTAAAAACCCTTCGCAAGTTATTGAACTTTATTGCTTATAAACCTTTAATGGTTTATTAAAAAAAAAATGAATTTTAAATGGATTATGAGGATGCGAAACGACCTTCACGTGTCCACAAATTTAACACTCAATGGACATGATGGATGAAAGCAGTTCTGTTGAACATCCATATTCTTAAAGAAAAAAAAAACCCAAAAGAGGAATAAAAATTGCGATTACACGGTTAAGACTGTACAAATCATTAAATAATGCGACCTTTACTTTGATAAGGGGCACCCTTTTCAGTTTGACTTTTTCATTCGAATGTCAAGGATGCTCTTAATCCGATTAGTTAGGAAGCATGGGATGTGAGTATGCTTTCAAAAGTTCACCTCATCTTCAAAGTATCTTTTTCCTTTGGAATGCTTTTTTATGCGGCAAAGTAAACGAAAGAAACATGCAATGGACATCCAACATTCAGCAAGGCAGCCTTTTTATGATGATACCAACGGACGTATTTACAAACATATACTTTGTGATTGTACTAACATTATTGTTTATTATCTAAGTTTTTATTGTTTTCTTTTTAATTCAACTTGCCTAAGATGAAAAAACCGAAATGAAGGAATGAATTTCAGTTTTGATGTCGCATGTATTCATTTTTATTCAAAATGGTCATCTTAACGCTGGATTAACTTATCAGACTTCTTTGGCCCGAAGAATTACTAAATAACTAAAATAGGTAAAGTCTTGCCATGCCACATTAAACATGTTTTTAATTCTTACCATTCTTTTTGTATCGAGTATATCATAAAGGCATGAAAGAAGTTGAAATTACTAAACTGATACTAAGCCTATTTTACGTCTTTTTCAAGGATCAATTTTCTCTGAAGGGTTTATCCTTTAAACAGTTTACCCCGATGTTCTTTACTGGGTAATAAAATTTTACTTGTATATTTAAAAGGAACCTTTTAACATGGGTGAACCATTTTGATCAAGATTTAAAAAAAAGAGTCATATCCTTATTAACGCATCAGTGATGATCTATTTAATGTCCAGAGGCTGAAATACTTATTTTCTCTGGGAATGAGAATGACAGAGAAAGAGAGAGAAATAAAGAAGGGAAGAAGAAGATAAGAGAGAGAGGAAGAGAAAGAGAAAGATAAAATAAGAGTAAAAAATGAGAATAAGAAAAAGAGAGGGAATGAAAAAATATAAAGAGAGAGAGAGAGAGAGAGGAGAGAGAGAGAGGAGAGAGAGAACGAGAGAGAATGGGGTGGGAGATGAGACAATTAAAATGACACGTGAAAAAGATTGAGAGGAATAGGATGGATCAATAGAAAGTAAAGCTAGACATAAATAAAGAAGAAGAAGAAGAAGAAGAAGAAGAAGAAGAAGAAGAAGAAAGAAGCCGTACGGGAGAAGAGAGGGTAGGGTCATACAACTATACATAGTAGCCCTATTTGTTCATTTAAATGGTAAAAAAAAAAAATTATCGTGTCTACTTGCCCCCTATCAAAATACCCCACCGCGGCTGCTCTTGAACGCTACTGTTACAGACATGACAGAAGATACACTGTAGTATGATATACCATGTAAAGATTGTTGGCAAAAAGCCTTGGTAAAGAAACGTTTAATGATTTAATGAATCTCATAAAAAGTGCACTAGTAATCAAAAAAAAAAAAAGAAAGAAAAGAAAAGAAAAAGAACTGAACAAGTACTTTGATAACTACTTTTTTTTATAACTCTTTTTCTTACCCTACAATTTATAGTTTATGAACTGATTCTTAAACTGCTTTCTTGAAAGGAAAAATAAAGCCCCCATAAGAAACACTTACATGTTAACACAATAAATGAAATTCGGAGTCTCTCGTATGTGAAGCATATCTTCAGTTAAGGGATTGTATTTTTTTCTCATTTTAAATCAGCCTTTATACTCCTGTTTTCCAATTTCTCTTTGAACATGACCACCTCCATTATTTTAGCTGAATGCACTATGAGCATATCAACTATTTGGATCACTGTATTATTTGATAATGACTTCTTCCTAACCTCTTTGCTAAATCTTCGCAGTTACACTTTTTTGTCTCTCTCTCTCTCTTGACAATTAATACCTACTCTCATTTTTACGATTGTTAGCTTTAATTAAAAATTATCATGCTTGCCTTTTTCATGGGAGGGGGGTAGCTTTTTCCCCTTGTGTGTTCTCTATTTTATTACGCATTTTCAATCTAAAGACAGTTCATATATCTCCTGGGAATAACCTGTGATAAGCTCCCCTACCTTTCTTCCTCCTCCACATTCAAAATTTGATAATTTGAATTCCGTTTGTGTTGATTTTTTTATTGTTCTGTTTTTCCTTTATGATTTATTATATTTGTATATTTCTATGATTGTGCTGATGTCTGTGACGTCATCTTTTATGAATGTGGAAATAAATGTTTACTTACTTACTTAAAATGTACGTTTTATCTAATCATTGTTTATCTGAGTAAATTCGCATGATCAAGAATAAGTCAATATTTGTTTTTATTGTTTTGTCTTTATTTGTTGTTATTCTCAAATCGATCCTCATTGTGTAGTCTAATTCTTTATATCTTTAACAGCTTCACCTTTCATGTTTATTAATCGTTTTTCATTTGAATTTTATATGCTGTATTCTATTTCATACATTACTGCATAATTTATTGTAAGTAAACAGAGCCCTGATGAAGACCAATTTGTTTTTAATGTCAACGTGTTTTGTATCTTGCCATTTTTATCCATAAATATTTGTGTTTTATTCTATACATGCTATTTCATGTTGTTGTTTATGTTTTTAAAAATGCCTATCAGGCCACTGTTTATAAATATTCGAGAGTAAATAACGGAATAAAAATGAATAAACAAATACAGAGACCATGGTTTATCCCCCAACGAAATGAATATGCCCCAAAACAACAGCAACCCCCATAAAACCCCAAACTTACCCAAATTAAGAGACCCTTGACGGCGTAGTACAAGTTTTTCTGGCAAATTACCAGTCCAGGCACTGATGAACAAGCTATTCGCGGTCCAGAAGAATGATGTCTGTAGAATCCAGTTGTAAGGTCGATATGAGATCGACAGTGAAATGCTCGATCACATCTTCACAGGTTACCGAATATAAAAAAAAATAAAAGGCACTTGAGACTGTTAGAATGTTATGAGACGGGAGAACGTATGGCGCACGTCATCACTTTGTGACATCGATTCAAATGGAAAAGATACTGATAACCTCTGCGGCGTGAGTGCAGATTATACATAGCATCACGCAAAAAACGAGTTGGGAATATCCGATCCGATGCAGCTTTCCCGGTGTTGTCACTCTGTATTGACTTCGTGTACGTATGATCGTTCGAAATTTCGCGTAAAAAGGGTCTTTTTTGAGCATGTTCGCGATTTTGAAAAGAAGGGTTGTTTTCATGAGCCTCCACTCGAAATCGAAAGAAGGGTGTTTTTGAGCTTGTATTCGAAATTGAAAAAAAAGTTTTTTTTTCTTGTCCTTGTTAGCAATTTTCTTCTTTTTTTTGGACTCAGACGTGAACTGAATTGGAAAGGGGTGGTTTAGTACAAGTGTACTTGGAATGCGAAAAATAGGGGTGTTTTTTAAAGGCCAATTTGTACCCGTTTTGTGCCAAATAGGGTAAAAAGGTTCGTTATTCCGAAGGTTCGTTAATCCGAAAATGAAATTAGGTTCGTTATTCCGAAGGTTCGATAGTACAAAAATGAAATGAGGTTCGTTAGTCCGAAAATAACTAACGAACTAACGAACCTATGTAATAAAGAACCTTTGGAATTACGAACTGTAACCCACATAAATGCAAACCATTTCATTATCCTGATACATACGTCATCTTAAAGAGTAAATCTGGAATTCATACAATAGATTTCCTCCTATTTTCCCTTCTTTAATGATAATTTACAGTGAAGCTGCTTGCTTGGTGTAATCATTTCCTGCGTGGGTTTTATAATCCATTGTACGTCTCATCATTAGCTTAGTTCATCTGCTCGCCGTGACATATGCATGATCTTTCCCCAATCAACCGCAATGTCATAAAGGCGATACGTCCGTTCCGGCGCTGTATTTAGTCGTGTAAATTAAATTCCATTATTATACATTATCTTAGATTATCATGATATTCTAAGAGGTATACTGTTGAATAGGGTCGAAAAAACAAAATTGTATCTAAAAAAGAAACAAAAAGGATGGGTTCTTTTTTTTTTGTCTTTGCTTTCATGACAATATTTCAAGGGATTCTTCCTACACTGAATAAAAAAAATTACATAATAACAACTAATTATTGTTTAGGAATATTTTAGACATGTACTAATTTTTACTTAAATATCGTATGATAAAGGAAAAGTGCTCGTGCAAATTGATTGAAGAGACAAAATGTATTTGCAGTAGAATTTACTTGTGGTGGTTATTTCATAGTCTTATGTGTTAATCCTAACTAAATGAAACCATCGCTAGTATACTAATAGGGTTCCAATTTACTTGATCGTGGCTTCTCAGTCATGGGCTTTCATGGGGAATTTGACACCACTGGAGTGCTTACCCAGTAACAGGTGTTGTCCATCACCCAGGGTGGAATTGAGGTTTATGACCAAGCATTGCATATACCTTATGCTATGCTCTGTATATTCCACCCAGTGCCCCATATGGTAGAGTCATTATCTCACTTTCCCCGGTTCTGACAATGCCCGAAGCAGGCCGGAGAATGTCTATGGTGGGGCAGCTTGTTGGTTCTAGAGATTTAGCTCCATTAAAGGTATTTCCAGTGTTTTCCTGGTGTCAGCGAATTTGACAAAACCCACGGTTGGATGTCTTTAATAAATTGGTCGGAATTAATACCAAGTTTCGATTTGCTTTGAATTGAGTGACAATTCAGAGTTGTCTCATCTTTGCCTAAATGAAATAAGAATGTATCATTTTGCACTCCTAAAATTTTCATTGAACCGGAAGCATAAATTGTTTTATTCTGTTATTTAAAGTAGATATAAGAAGGCAATAAATGTCCATGAATTTTGGTATCTATGCAAAGCATATGCTATTCATAAGGTGTGTATTCACATGGCAAATCACAAAAGTCTTCTTACTCCTGGATATCCTAAACTGAAATGTCGAGAAATACCATCCTCAGTCAGCCTGGAAAACCAGTAACGGAACAAGTCCACTATTCGTGACGTCACGAAAGGGGATAAGTATATTGACATACCCGGATGTTCCATACAAAGCATGTGCAGAGAAAGAGAGAGAGATTTCTTGAGTTTTTTTTTTTTCGAAAGCCTGAAAAGTCAAATAATTCAGAACTCTATGATCAATGCTTTCCCTTCTCCTTACAGTTTATAGTGTGAATATCAATTATCTGATTTTCATACTGATGTCCAGAGAATTTCAATTTTATATTAATCACCTGTAGGGAGTTTAAAGCTTGGTCAAGCATTGATAGATGGCGCTATTTTGCAAGTGGCGACCATATGTATTGTGAGCAACACCAAGGAAAGGGAATTTACTATCTGCACTCGATAGACTGTATGTTGGGTCCATAGCATTTGCTCTAGCGACAATTGCTCCAATAGAAAATCTCCACGTTAAATAAAACATAAATCGTAATCCCACACCTAACACAAAGCTTAATCCTTATCCTCACATCATTCTGAACCAAAACCACCCTAGGTGTCGATTTGTGTTCACGGTTGCGAGAGGGATGACTGATTCCGAATATCCTCGGCGAGGGAGCAAATCGACCGAGCAGGGAAAGGGTATTGGGTTCAAACGTGAAGGATCAATTAAGCAAAGTCTCTAATCTACTGTCCCTTCAATTAACCACACAAGAAATCGTTTTCAAACAGTATCGCAGAGAGAGATCCTATTACTTGAATGGAATATTGAGGGGCCTCGATTTTTATTTTTAACTTTTTTTTTTTAGTTGACACATTTTTTTTTGGAGTATGAAACATCCTGTTCCTTATTTTGCAAGCGAGCGAAGCGAGCGAGCCAAAAATTCCAAGTTCCCCAACATAAATGATATTTTGTCATCGAAATACACTCTATAGGCCTATGAGAATATTTTGAATGGTATATTTGACAACCTTGCTGACAAATATAACTATTTAGCACCTCACTTGTCCAATTGTTTACTGTCCAAACCATGTAGCTGTTTCTGTATACATGTAATACGAGCGAGCAAAGCGAGCGAGGAAAAACACACTCTTGACGATTAAGTATTATTTCGTAATCAAAATACACTGTAAGATATTTGAATGGTATATTTGGACACCTCTCTGCCAAATATGACTCTATTAAAGCATCTCGCTGGTCCAATCTTTTGCTGTTCAAACACATCATGTTTTTAAATATTACCAACCAAGCGAGAGAGGAAAAACACAATCTTTTGAAGATAAAAATTTCGTCGTCAATTTTGTTACCAAACAGGGCCTCATGGAAGACCACCATTATTGGTGAAATGTGCTACCCTGTATAAATATCAGAAATGAATAAATAAATAAGTACATAAATAAACATCTAATGTTATACTAGTGAGCGCAGCAAGCGACGAAAAATTTACAATCTTGGATACGCGTCAATTAAAGATATATGAATATTATATTCGATAACCACCAAATATGACGCTCTTTGGCTTGTTGCTTGTCATCTAAAAACCATACTATTTCTATATATGAGAGAAGCGAGCTACTAACAAAAACCCCTCTATTTTTCTTAAAATTAAAATTAACAATTGCAAATCAAAATAAACAAGATCCTAGTGATATTCGAACATGTTGCTGAGGGAGTAGGGGTGCTTGCTGCTGGAAAATATCATGCTGCTGGATCTTATGAGCGAGAAAAAAAATGTATAGAAATACCGGGAACAGGTTCTAGTGTATTGTTACTCCATTTCTCATGCTTTTATTAACATACATTTTATAGGCATCTTCCTTTCTCATATTTGGTATGATAGGACTAGGCTTTTGGTCACAGGCCAATGATTCATAAAAAATGTTCTGTTTTAGGTCTTTTTGCCGTTCGACTCATTGCAATTACATTACTATTCTTTTATGACTAGAAGAGTAATATAGGTTTTCCCGGTCAATTTCATACTTTTTCCATTCCAATTCACGAACGTGCATTCAATTTCACGCAACGCACGCCCAGCGAAGACATTCGGGCTTTCCAATTCCGAATCCGATCGATCAATTTCATTTATGGTCGCTCTTCTTCTCTTTCCGTAAATCAAAATCACGCGTGAGCGTTCAATTTCCAAATGCAAGCATTGTATTTCCTACTTGCGCATTCAAATTCAGCTCGTAGACACGATGATGCTGTTTGGGGCGTTCAATTTCATTTTCCGGCGAACAATTTCCTACTTCGTGCACTCAAAAAATATCCACAATTACCCCAAGCTAACTAAATGCAATGAATCTTTCAAATTGAATACACTTATTTGGAACTTGGTTGCCTTTTCACGAATATGAATGACGAAGGAGATTCGGTCGCCGGCTTGAAATGAATTTGATTGCCCATTTATCAAAGAGCATGCTCCTACTTTGAATTTGAATGACCCAAATGAACAATTGATTGCTCGGATAATGAATCTGAATGACCCAATTTGAACTTGAAAGCTGCTTCAGAGCTGCGAGCGTGAAATGCGGGAAATTGAATGCTCGGAATATGAACGTGTTTCCATATCAGATATTGATTAGTATGGGTTACTTCACACATGTGCCCAACATGCCCAATGTGATGCTTTTAGACAAAAGTGCACAATTTTTCAGGTATGTCGCTCTACCATATGGAACATGCGAGCCCAAATATTGACTGTTTTCCTAACCTAGCACTGTAACTGAATCTGACAAAACTCCTTGCACTTTGTACTTGCAAACATGGATTTGGATACACGTAGTATTAAATGCTGATCTAAAATCTGTGAACAGGACTCTTGCATAGCATTCAAGTTTATCGGTATGTTGTGGAATTTCTTGAATCACTGTTATGGCCGCTTCTTTAACGGACTTCATAGGTTGATATGCAAATTGAAATTTTAGAGAAGATGGTCTATAATCAATCAGCTGAGACGCACGGTTTGTTCTCTGTACGCGGTATAAAGATCGTTGATTTCCAGCTGACGGGACACTTGAATTCACAGTGTTTCAAAGTGTGCCTTCACGCATTTAAATGATAACGCGAATATTTATTAATTTTTTAAGGCAACTAAGGGAAGACTACAGGCAAGTTCTCTCAGATCAGACTGGAACAGATGGATTGATCCTCGGATTGAAAGTCCAGTGTATCGAAAAAGAGCATAAAATTGATTTAGTCCATTCGCGGATTAACAGGTATGTTGACCTCTGGATCCAGTTAACATTTCCATGCTTTGTTGGCCTTATTTGAATTTGGAATTTTTTCTTTGTTTTCCGTTTGGAGCATGCAGTTTCTTTCGTCACATTTTTGTTTATTCCGCTCACTTTTACATGTCTGCTTTTGAAATAGTCGGTTTGACAAGTTACAAACCTAGAAAAGTTTTTTTTCCGTTGAAGTTTCTTTTTTCCCGTTGATATAGGTTCCTATGTGGTTTATGAACATTTTCAGCCGGGTTGTCCAAGCAGCAACTTTGAGCAATTTCCATAATATGCATAAATCTATGTGGATGCAGGTTATGCCACCCAAGACAACTTACACAATTGTGAATGTGCTGTGATACGGACTATTGCTGCCCATCTTGTGAATTCAACCTGTGATGAAACGAAACGAGATACACTGATGTCTGATATTTCCATAAAAATATGTGTATTGTAGGGGTGTAAAATAAACTTTTAAACATATTTTTGCAATTACGGGACAATGTTTAGAACTAAAAATCAAAGAAATGTCAAATGAATTATCTACAAAGGATTGAAAACTTAGTCTTGACATGAATTAAGTATGGTACTTATACAGGGTATATTCTTAATGTACGCCAATTCCTTTTTGTAATTGTTTACTCTAGCCATATTGTCGGAATCGATTAGCATCATACACAGAATGACATACAATTTATTGAAAATATATCTGGGCGCTAATTCAGTAGATAAATATATACATCATTATCTGATTGCAATAATCTTATTTTATTATTTTTACAAAACACTTCAAAATTGCAGTACAAACAACCTTGAGGCGGGGGGGGGGGGGGTTATTACATGTATTAGGGTATTCAAATAACGTTGATTTAATCCCTACGGTTGAATTACACGAATATACCCCAAAATTAACTTTATAGAGCAGAGGATGCTCTAAAGGCTGTCAACCTGCATGCTCAAAATTTTATATCAGTTCATTGGGAGCAGGCCCACTCTCGTTCTAGGTGCAAGAAATACACTTCCCAAAGTTCACAGATAAGCAAGTTTGCATAAACATGGTTCTTAGCATGCTCAGCACAAAAGCGTGATTTATCTTTGTATCAATAAAAATTAAATGAATTACATGCCCAACAAAACCCATATCTGATTGTGTATGTTAAAGGTCGTTTCGTTTATGACGGGCTGTATAATTCAAGAGACTGACTACACTATAGGAGTTCCGTATCAGCCACATACACAGTTAGTTGTTTTTGCGCTGCATAACCTGTATGCATACATATTTATGTAAATTATTCAGATTGCTCAAAGTTGCTGTTTGGGCAACAAAGCATGAAATGTTCGAAGACTACATAGGATCATAAATCAGCCAAAAAAATTCAACGGAAAGAACTTTTCTAGCTTATAATGTTGGCTCAATAGGACTGTCAAACCGACTAAAGGCAACTTTTTTTTCTCGGAAATGCGCCTTCAGTTCTTATTTTTTAAACCAAGCTTATTGTTTGGAGAGCATTTCATATTCGTGCTTGCAACATGTAAGTCTTCACCAAAAGTAAAAGGCTTACTGACAATGTCGGCTGCCTCTTCCAGGTCATCGGCGCTTGAAATGAATGTTGTAAATGTAGTGGGACCCAAATCTTGGGTAACAATGACCTCAAGGGAGCGTTATAGTACTAAGAGATTTGTGGATAGTTGACTTATTCAGAAAGTTGTTCTGTAGGACTTTGGTATTGTGCATATAACAGGTGTGTATCTGTTTGAGTATTCAGGGGCTCAAACTTGTGGTTTTGGCAACAAATATTAGACGGCCAGTTGTAATGTTTCTGAAAATTTTTCTTTTTCTTTTTTTTTTTTTGGGGGGGGGGGAGGGTGCTGAACACGAATCCACTTGTTGCCATTTTTCTAGATGACGTTTTCACCCGTTGCCATGGTAACGGAAGATTTTCTTTAAAACAAATGTGTAAAAACAAAAGTGTAGTGAACTTTCTGAATTTCTGATCACGATGTACTGTTTAAAAGTCTGATTACTATCATAATTTTTACTATCCGTAATCATGGTTACCTCCCAACATGACGGTTGCCATGGAAACTCCAAAATTTTCATATTTTCACGCTTTTTCTTGAAAATATCACCATTCGCATTTGTTTTTTCTTTATTGTTCTTTCCTGGTTTGATGAAATACACGGTTTTATTTAAAAAGCATATATGTTGTTGCTATGTTGTTGCTATAGCAAGAGAAATAATGTGGCATGACCATAACTGCAGAAAACATATTGCTGATGGTCATTCTGTTACCTTGTAATGGAAAAAAAGTGAAACTTATGTCATGTTTTCATGCTTTTTTCCTGCAAATATCATAATTTTCGGAAAAATTAGGCGTTTCCATGGCAACCGCCATTGTATAATTGAGATTTTATTTCAATCAAAGAGATATGTTTATATTGGTATATTATGGCATTTACTGCAAGTTTTTGTTAAAGTTCATATTAAATGAAGAATACACCGTATTTCAAAGAAAATATTCTGTTTCCATGGCAACGGGTGAAGACGTCATTTAGGAAAATGGCAACAACTGGATTCGTGTTCAGCACACCCAGAATAGAAGAAAGAAGATGGACAAATTTAAGAACATCCCAAAATTGTGACAACTCGCCGTCTACTAAAAGCCTAAAATGTTCAAAATTACATAGAATCATAAATCAGCCAAAAAACGTCAAAGTGTTTTTCGAGGTTACATTGTTGGCTCAATAGGACTGCCAAACCGATTTAAAGGCAACATTTTTGTTTCTCAGAAATACGCTTTCAGTTCTGTGTTTTTACCCAAGGCATATTCTTTATCATCTTTATCATTTTTGCGAGCTCGCTATGCGACAAAAAAAGAAGTGTATTTTTTCGCTCGCTCGCTCGTTACACTCTCTCGCTCGCAAAAATGAAATTAGCATTGCTGTAATAAAAACGAATGTGCGCTCCGACCTGCAATAATAAAAAAACGCATTAAAAAATTCGTATAGCCATAACTTTCTCATTTGGTGTCATATTTTTTTTTCTTCAAATTTTCGCAGATGTGTTTATTCCATCTCAGCTTTGAATATTAAAATCTACTTGATTTAGGGGTCTTGCTTTCCTTGAAAATCGTGGAAATGCATGTGCAGTTGTGGCAGACAAAGGAAAATATCCTATATGCATTTTCAGTCGGAAATTGTCTGGGATATGAAGTAATAGGACGGTAGAGGATATGTATTTTTCAAAGTTAGGCAAGGTCAGATGCGTGTACACAAATGTCCACTTCTGTAATAATCATATCACACCATATCATACAAATCGTCATAATTTGGTGTTTGCTGCTCCTCTAGCGGGTCTTAAATCACGATACATTTCCTGAAATTACACTTCAGCGAAATAGATTGAAAGAAGGTAAAATAAATGTTGGTTTGTCAGTTACGATTCGTGATTACATTGTCACGACAAATGAATGTGCTCATCAACGAACAAATTATGCGAATTGCGTTTTATTCTTTCAATGAAAAGTTATGAGCCTAACAATGTATTCGTGATGGGCCCTCATACTGTTTGCCCGCCCCACTCCCAATAAAACTAAGAGAGAGAGAGAGAAGGGAGGGAGGAAGAGAGAGAGAGAGTGAGAGAGAAAGGGAGAGAGAGAGGGGGAGAGAACGAACTCGTCCTTGGCCCTTTTACTTTATACGTAGCCATGGTCCTATCATATATTTTCAAAGAATGTAAATACACGATTTCTCTTTTAAGAAAGTGGCATCTTTCCGTGACAATGAGATGTCATAAATTTTCTTTTCATTTTCCATAAACTTAGGGGTACCCAATGATGTGTCCTCATATTAAAGTGTATTTTATATAATCTTTACCTGATAATTATGGATAGATTCATTGTGCATTTACCATGTCCAATAAATAATGAAATCCATGAAAATGTATCCATTTTCTTCTCTCCTTTTTTGGAATTACCTTCATATCACATTTGATGCTTTTTCTTGGTCTTGAAACGATGGTGTCAATGAGATTGTACTGTATAATCTCGTGTGTCTGTATATCGTCACTGCAATACAAATATAACAGTTACTGTGCATGGATTCGGAGGTGACATTTGCGGCATAAAATTGCCAGATGTGCGAGATATGAAACAAACGGCGCCCTTCTTTCGATCGATCTCCAAGTTTCACTGCAACTAAAACATGCTAACAAGAACAATAATTGCATAAACCCTGGCCTATTCTCAATAAGGTATGAGAGAAAAAAATGCAGATAACTACATTTTAAAAAGGATTGGTAAAAAAACAAACAAACAAACAAACAAACAAACAAAAAACTACCCACAATTCATTTGGTCAACACCATATTGGTTATTTTCAACCAACATGTTGGTCAAAATATACCAATATCATTGGATAACCGTTAACAATTTGAAATGGTCAAGAAGTCTAGGTTATAACAACCAATGTATTGGTCATGCACACCAATCAATATTCATATACGACCATTATGAATATTCATGACTGAACAACCAAAATTTGCGAAAATTGACAAATCTCGTTTGATATTTTGTATTAATGGAACGGTAGCATTTTAAACTGCAATACTCTACATATATGCATTGTTATGTTCTATATAATTCGAACATGTATCTATGAGTATGCATTTTAAAATCTCAATTAGAAAATATTGTAATCTATAACCCTTTTTAATAATTACTTTATTATAGTTTCTATATAATGAAGTAGATATCACATTCCAGTAAGTAGGTATAGGATGTAGGATCACAGGAATAGGTTAGTGTATAGGATAGGTTAGAACTATTAGCATGGTTAGAGGTTGTTGTATGATTGCGAGCTATCTGGGCCATGCGATTTATAGAAAATCCCTGTAATATGCAGATACCCTTTTTTTCTTTAGTACCGGTATACAAACTGTAAAACATGCTATAATAACCGATGCCTTTTGGATTCTCAGTTGGTGCCAGAGTAAACCAAATTGATGACTAAACATAATTTGTTATAATACTGACCGAGAAAAGTTGGTTAAGTCATGAACACAACTATTATTGGTTGGAATAACCAACTGGAGACTGGTTAGAATTATGACCAATATTATTGGTTGAAAAAGACAACCCATCTTGGATTGGTTATTCTATCCATTATGTCGGTCGGACACATATTCACCAAATTTTTTACAATTTTGGTGGTGAAAATGTACAGAAATGTTATATTCCGGCATTGCCCAAATATGAAAAAAAAAAAAAAAATACGGGCGCCCTTATGCCAATATATGAGGATACTGAGGAGGAAGGGGGAGGGGGCAAAATAATTCCCCGAATAAAGCGAACATCTGCCCCTTTCTCTCAGATGATAGAAAGAATTTCTAAATACTAAGACACGTTGCTTCTAATTACTATAGAAAATTTTGATTTTTGAATGAAAGCTTCCATTTTAGAGCACTAATCATGTCAATATGCTCATTTTACATGGTTGTATATGATTCTTTTTTTTCTTCCGGGGGGGGGGGGGGCCTTGGGGGCAGAAATCGATTCCCCCCTTTCGAATGATGGGGGGGGGGGAGGCAATTGTCCCCCCACCCGCTTCCGGCGCCCATATGAGTAACCGTGTACCGTATCTTAAGTACAGTCAATGTAACTTAATAGTGTAATAGGCTACATACGTATTAAAGCCAGTGATGATGAAAATCATCATTGGCAAATACTCCGTCATGAGTGAAGAGCCCTTTCCAACTAAAAAAAAAAACGATGAGAAGTGGGCTTGCAAAATTGTTTTTGTGGTACAGTATCTTAATCTCAATATCATGATAATTTTCTTGTTCTTCTTCATGCTTATTGGATAAATTGTTGAAATTAGGAGATTTATCATTACTAGACCTATAATCTATGAAAAGTGATATGATTTAGCACAAAATATACCGACATACTTGCATGCCATGTCATTTCTTACAACGTAATATGAATATTGTTCATGAAATGATATTCCGTTGTATAGATTCATAGATTACATTCCTCTAACTTACAGTAGACATATGATTTTAAACTCGTATATGATGCGGAAATAAGCACAGCTTAATAGATTTAAAATTAAACTTGATATGACGTCGAATTGGGTTTCTACGAATCTTATTAGTCTAGCTCTAATTTGAAAATATCTATCTAAGTTAATCTGACTTGAATATTAACATTCCGCCACTGAGAGGGCTGGACCTCCTCGACAGCAGGACGTGGTGCATGTTCTCTATGACCACTTTTACACAAAGCGGCCGCGGCCGCGGCCGAGCCGTGGCTGCTTGGTGTAAAAGTGGTCTATCACACAAGTGGGATTATTTTCGGGTGACGAACTATATTTCAGGGGGGGGGGGTCAGACTTCAATGTATCATACTTCATGTAGATTCTAGAGCATGCATATATTTTCTTAGATGCACTTTATTTTGATTTAACTTTTTTAATTTATTTTTTTTCAATGTCTCCATATTCAACAAATTTTTTCTAAATTTCAAGTGAGGGTATAACGGGGGTCGATGAGTTGTAATGCATGATCACAATACCCCCCCCCCATCCTCTACTTTTTGTAGGTTACAGCTCGTTATTCCGAGGCTCGTTATCAAGTCCCGAAAGTTCACTATTCCGAAGGTCCGATATTCCGAAGGTTTGTTAATCCGTCACTCACGAAGACAACAATGCACTGCGTAGTGCTGCATCAACAAGATTCATCAATCTATAAATAGATTACTACGCACAAATCATAGATTTTACCTAACAAACCTGCCCGCGGGGGGGGGGGGGGGGGGGGGGGAGGGGTCACTTCCATGGAAGAGTGGACAGCATCCGCGAGAAAAAAAAAAACCGCGGAAAAAGGGTATTTTTTTCAGGGGTAGGCGCGGAACGCGCGGAACGCGAATAGAGTGTCAAAAACACCGAAAAATGAAAAAAAAAGCCCCCTAAATCACGATAATCTAAAACACGAAAACATGGGTATGTAATTTGCACCGAATGCGGGACCGACTGTAACAAGACCCGTGAGCGGAAAATCCTATAACGCCTGTAAAAAACATAATGAGACAGTGAATTATCTCGAGATAAGAACGGCTCCAAACTTTCAATGGAACCCACTATCACTCTCAAGGTATGAAAATGGGAATATCCTCGTTTATGTATGAATATCCAGCATTTAATGAAATCCCTGTTTAGGGTGTGCAAATCAGGGACATCTGCACAAAATCCGTGTTTAGGGTGTCCTAGCGGCCTGCCCTTGAATCCTCGTTTAGGGTGCTTTTTTAGGACGATTCTCGCGGATGCTGTCCACTCTTCAGTGGAAGTGACCCCCCCCCCCCCCCCGGCCAAACCTGCTACTAACAGCTACCTGCTACTAACTCTGTTAGTAACATTGTCTTCATCATTCATTTTATTAACTATGTACAGTGTATCTTTTGTATTTGCACTGCCAATGGGAGTCCAATTTTCTGTTTTTTTTCTTCAAATATGGATCAATAAAAGATATGAACTGTGAACTTTGAAATACATAGTACGTCAGTAGAACATGGAATGAAATAAAATTTTCCTTAATTGCACTTGTCATACTAGTAAATTTTATTCAAAACAAAAGTTGACATACACCGTACTTCAAATTAGGAACTTAAATCCGACTGGAATGGTGCTCATTATTTAGCTGTAGTCTGAATATGTTAAATACTTTCGGTTTCTAATAAGTTTAAGAGTGGAGAATGTTTGTTTTTTCTACCTAATAAAATTCATCCTTCCTTTTCCTTTCACTAACAAATAAAATAAAATCACGTGCCCCAAAATATCTCTTCACATCTACCCATTATTTTCTTTTACAAAGTTTGGCTAGTAGGGTTTTTTTGTATAGTTAAGATACAAAGAAGCAATTCCATCTAAATTTAGATCATTGCACATGTGACATAATTCATGAAGAAAAATATCCTATATGACCTCAAGAGATCTTATCGTTAGTCCAATAATTAAAAAAAAATGTTAGTTTTAAATTTACTTTTCTAGTCGTCTGCTTTTGCAAGCACATAAACCCAGTGGATATTTGGAATTAAATATTATCTATGAAATATAGGTAATATCATCCTGAAAGTGAGATTGCTCCTATTGAAACATGTGTCACGAATTCTTAGGGCACTTGTCACCCAAATTATGAAGATACAAAAAACAATTTTTCGCACTTTTGTTCATTAAAGGAGTAGCAATATCGCTTCCTCATAACCTCAACTGTAGTACATCTGGACGCTGTCAGTCAGTTCCCACATAATTTAGAGGTCATGCTCAGCTTTCATGGCTTTGGTAAGTTCATTCACCCACTGGAAGGATGTCATCATAGACCATTAAAGCATCCAAAATTCCAAACACTAGTGGTTCCAGTGACATCCTGTACAGCCATACCCATATTCATTTTTTAGGATCTCCCTCATTGTGAAGTTCATCCAGGGTTGACGCAAAGAGAATCCAACTTCAATTCTTCCTCTGATATGAATGAAGTGACCTGACATTTCCAGCATCATTAAATTAAATGTGGTTATCATATCCTACCCCTCTCCTTCCAGCTTTCCCTCTAAGTTACAGTCTAACATTCCTATATTTGCCTGGAGATGACAAGGACAATAGGGACGAGCATGACCTGGCTTAGCTGCTCCATATCAAAGGCCTGTAAAAAGAAAACAAAAATAATCCCTTTTAATTATACATGAAATGGCACTAGAAGCAGCCGACTGCTTAGATGAATCACACTGATCTACAGATTTATTGTTTTAGAACAGCTGAAGTACACCAAGTTCCAACAGCATTAAATGAGTATGGAATACAAAGTGTCACTCATTCTAATATGAAATATTAGACAGTAATAACATTTAATCCATTAAGTAATGCTGTTTTGTGATTAGTATTGTTTTAATTTTGATTAATCTAAAAGTAATTTAACTTAATATTCCATTATGCCTAATAATTGAAAATCAGTTTGCTTTAATATAAAGTCTACAGAGACAATAGATGCACTCAAAACTGAAGACAAATCGAGCAATACACAATGGGAACGATGGGGGAGGCATTTTTTTTTTGTGAATAATGATCTGTCCCTTCCCATCCTTCTCTCAGTATTTATAAGCAATGCCCTGCCCCCTCCATTTCAGCTTCATCTTTTTCTATTGATTTCTTAATTTTTCTAAAAGCAGGCCGGTGCTTACAGGGTTGTGAAACATAAACAGTTATTTTTAATTACATACTTATTCAGAGCCCGAGCTAGGGCAAGGTCCTAGTCTGGCCCTAAATCAGCTAGACTATAGGCCAGCCTAGATCTGGGGTCGAGGCCTACTTTAATTTTATTCTGTGTAGAAAATACTCTGTACATGTAAATAACTTGGAGCTCTGCTAAAATTTCCTAATGAATTCCTGTCTGGTAAATTCAGCATGGGAACATTGACCCCTCAAATATGTGTCAACAAATTCAAGAGATTGGTATAAGCAGGTCTGAAGTTACGATCTAGTCCAATGATTGTATTTGCAGTGGAATAGATTTGCACAAACGTCAATGAATTTAAGGGTAAGGCATATCATGCATTCAACTGCTAACGTTAACTAGCGGCAACTGACGTTTCAACATTCCATAAGACACATCGTCGCTTTTTCTTGTGAAAATGACTTTGTTCTTACTCAAATTTTGATGAGATTTTCAGTACAATTACTCCCTAGGATATGAAGATTAAACTGAGGTCAGCCATTAGAGGAATACGAAGGGAAAAGCTTGTCAATTTCAAGTCAATGTTACTCTACTAGGTGCGCACAGTTAAGGGCCCCCTCATCATACAAATTGAGCTTACGACTAACATTTTGTTAGGCCTACGTCTACGAGTACGAGTGTGACTGCTTAAATCTTGGTTTAAAGAAATTGCCCAACTGATGAAATAAATAACAAAAATTGATATTCAAAGATTATACAGTAATATGGAAAGAAATAACAGAGGAAGGATATTTCATAATACAACGTTAAATGATGGAATTACAGGTATTAACAACTTTATCTTTGAAACTATAGGATGGGGGGTTGGGTGTCCGGACACGTAACAAAAATGAGGCCGCCTTTTTGTCTTTGGTTAAACAAAAACTATGCATTTATCTGTGCTAATCATTATCAATATTAGCTCTCTGTATTATTGTCTAACATTCTGTGCTAAAACATTTAAGAGATTTGCTTGTGAACTTTTTCAATTGGCTGTTTAAAATCGACTGTCCGGATAAACAACCTGTCCGGACATCCAACAACTGGGTATATATGTCGCATGCAGCCTTGAAGTTGCAGGGCACTACGAAACGAGGTAAGCGCAGGTTTACTGCGTAAGTCATTTGGAGAGTTAAGGGCCATTTTGTCGCGTCGGGCCCATATGTCTACTGTAAGTTAGAGGAATGTAATTTATGAATATATATATACAACCGAATATCATTTCATGAACAATATCCATATTACGTTGTAAGAAATGAAATGGCGTGCAAGTATGTCAGTATATTTTGTGCTAAATCATATCACTTTTCATAGATTATAGGTCTAGTAATGATAAATTTCCTAATTTTCAACAATTCATCCAATAAGCATGAAGAAGAACAAGAAAATTATCATGATATTGAGATTAAGATACTGTACCACAAAAACAATTTTGCAAGCCCACTTCTCATCATTTTTTTTTAGTTGGAAAGGGCTCTTCACTCATGACGGAGTATTTGCCAATGATGATTTTCATCATCACTGGCTTTAATACGTATGTAGCCTATTACACTATTAAGTTACATTGACTGTACTTAAGATACGGTACACGGTTACTCATATAGGCGCCGGAAGCGGGGGTTGGGGGTGGGGGCAGGGGGGGGGGCAATTGCCCCTCGTTATTCCAAGGGGGGGGGGGGAATCGAATTTTGCCCCCAAAGGGCCCCCCCCCCCCTAGGAAGGAAAAAAAATTTGATCATATACAACCATGTAAAATGAGCATATTGACATGAGTAGTGCTCTAAAATGGAAACTTTCATTCAAAATTCAAAATTTCTTACTCGGTCACTACGCACCCTCGTATAGTAATTAGAAGCAACGTTTCTCAGTATTTTGAAATTCTTGCTATCACCTGTGAAAAGGGGGAGATGCTTGCTTTATTCGGGGATTATTTTGCTCCCCCTTCCTCCTCAGTAACCTCATATATTGGCATAAGGGCGCCCGTATTTTTTCATATTTTGGCAATGCCGGAATATGAAATTTCTGTAAATTTTCACCACCAAAATTATAAAAAATTTGCGCGCTCGCGCGAACAAAGTTGTGAAACTGAATGGTTGATTTCCGGGCAGAGGGTGTCGGCCCCAACGCCGAAATTTGCCAGTATGCCATGCATAACCCTCCCATTGCCATGCCCGGTCTCCTGAGTCTCTCACGCCATCCTAACATGCTAGAAGCTGTGAAAATAATGTTTCTAATAAAGTACTAATGATGAGAGAAAATGGGAAACATTTTTTGAAAACAGTATATTTTCTTAATTAGAAAAAACCTCTAAAGTTGTCCTTCTATATATATAAAGAAATAAATGTATAAAAACGGGGGGGGGGCGGAGGGGAAATGTGCTTGTTCGGGGGGGGGGGAGGTGTATTTGGGGTAGGCCTACGTTATATGCTGATAGTAAGCATTTGAGGTGGGCCCCCATAAAGGTTTAGGGCGGGCCCCCAAGAGTGTTTGCCTCCCGCCCCCCCCAAAAAAAAGCTGGGACCCTTCCGACGCGCCTGGTTACTCACCGTAGTGTTCTTCTTTCCAATGCAGGGCCTACAATGTCAAAAAGGTCTTCAAACACTGCTTTGGAAAACCGATATTTCCTGAAAAAGTCATTTTCATTTTTTTTCTTGTAAAGGATCATAATTATCTTGGTCTCCTCGTGCCGTTATCAGCAAAATAGATGTCGTCCCCTATACCCGCCACATTCTTAATTAGGTCTAGGTCTATTTTGAAGTACTTGGTATAAAAAATGGGAGACAATTTATGGCGCACGACAAGAAATTATTTACTAACATTGCCACTATAGGTGCTCCTGGCACTGTTAGTGAGTTGTTAAAATATTACCAAAATACTGTTAGCTTCTATGCGGCCTTGAAATGTTAGGCTAACAGCGCTGTTAGTGAAGTCGACTAACAATACGCTTCTGTGCGGCCAAACCATAGACATATAACACCGTATAGACAGAAATGAAGCACCCGCGGATTTTCCTCATTTGCATATATAACACTGCGTCACCATTCAGGCTAAGCGTATTTAAGCGTATTGCAATCTGACTTCCGGGGGACATTTGAACGTTCCCGATGCCCCCGATACCATTCCGATAGCCATAAAAATGGAAAATATTGATTCTTCCTCATGCATTATTCGTTTTTGCTTTTGCCACTGCGATATTCTCATATTTTGATTGGACCCTGCCTTATGAATATGGTTAATATTTAAATGAATGGATCGAGACGAAATATGACCCTTTTTCGTCACTTCCGCTACTTAGTTGGCTGTGATGACGTCACCCGCACAGAATGATCATTTTAGGGGGAGAAGTTTGATGGTGAGTACAACTGTAATTATTCTTGAATTTCCTAAATTCACTTATATTGAAAAGAAGTCCGAACATTGTGATCTACTGGTAGTTATTTACATTTTAAGAAGTTTCAAAGGTGTTTTGATGTATAAATTTTTTGACTATCTACTCTCCAACTTTCAATACATTTTTCATCGTCGAGAGTTTCATTTTCGGCTTGATTGCCACTAGAACCCCCTTGGTCTTGACAGCTTGCCCGGAGTGTAGGGCGGGACGTCATCAGAAAATTCGTGCAGTGCTCACTGATCTTCCGAGTTCTTTTGTTGAATTATATCCCCCATCAGTAAACATGATAAATAACAATGTTTCCTATTCACTGCTATTAAACCAATAGCCAAATTTCTTCATCCAATAACAGATGTGCCTAACGTTAGACTAACGACGACCGTTACGTTAGAAGATGTTGGCAATCAAATCCAAGTCAAGTGAATTGAGGAAAAAAACTAACGGTAGTTAGACTCTAGTTAGTTTAAATTCAAGTTTAATATTAGTTGACATCGGAAGACAAGCAGTTAAATCTGATCCCCCTTTTATTTTGACAAAGCTGTTATTGTTACTGTTGTTAGACCCGGTCCACTATCTAATTCAGATGTAGACATAGTCCAGACCTAACAGTTAGTCTAGATCTAGAGTCTAACGTTAGTTAATCCTAGTGAAGATCGTTGCAAATCTTTCCCACTAACATGTTAGTGAGTACTAACGTTACACAGATCATATCTCAATGTAGCGTTGGTTGAGCAAATCTGTGTCAAATTGGCACAAAATAATCACTCACAGTGTTACGTATCACATTTCTTACTGAATTCAAATTCAATCACAGGCAGCGGAAAAACTCATTACGACTTCGAAGTTCGATGTTCAGTGACAGCGGCTATACCTTGTGTTCTTCATGCTTGACTCATAAATTTTGTCTTTTTTTTCTTATTGCTAGCTTGATTTTTTTTTTCCAGTGTAAGGGTTGAGCACGTAGCATACAGCATTGTAGTGAGCGACAACAGCTTTAGATTCTAACTAGAAATGTAACTTGAACTAATGTTTTGGTTTTTTTCTCTTTCTTTTCACAATTTCAGGATGGTGCTTTTCTTCTCCAATAAAATAGATTCTGTGGAGACATGTACAAATCCAGAGAGGAAAAAAGAACTTGCTGAAATTTGGAGAGGTAGGCTGTAAGAATAAATTTGCTGTTTATAGGTCTAGATCTAGTGCCAATAAATAATAATAATAATGATGATGATAATAATAATAGGACAGTAAAATAATAGGACAATATTAATATAGTTGCCCTTGATTGAACTTCGTGCTTTTTGTCAAAGCATAGTCTTTCAAGTATACGGACTGGATCCTGATGATCGGAATAATAATAACAAATATGAAAATATTAATGATAATGATGATAATAATGGACAATCTATAAAGCAATCTAGCAAAAAAAAAAAAAAATCCCAAGCACAAAATAGAAGAGATAAGACAATCCTCATGAATGTCCTGTGTCAAGTTCAATGTATAATCAGATACAATTAAACTTGGATTTGAAGGTTTTAAGAATGTAATTCTCAACGTCATTGATAGATTATGCTATGGAGGAGCTACTGTAATTGAGAAGGCCCTTCCAGAAGACAAGTTTGTGGACAGATGTATTAATTGAGTCCAATCGTAGCTTTATTTTGCTATAATCAATTCATATCTCACATGTCTTACATATTTGTTAAATTTCGCTTTTTTTCATATTTTTTTCATTCAACAGATATTCACGAGTTCACACCTCTTCATCTTCATGGTTGATGGCAGCTGGACAAGATCAAATTCTGACATATCCCGAAGTTACTGTAATAGGTACATTTAGCAAAAAAGAGGGACTGTATCAATAGTTTTTTTTACCTTAATTAGCCTACCACATCCCTAGTTACTACCCACAGATCTATCATAAGTTTTATTTCCTAATTGAGAATAGAGTTTTCTCTAAGGCTAAGTTGAATTGGGACATTGTATTGCCCCTAACATGCCTAATGTTAACGCTGAAGTGCCCGCCTAGCTGATAGGTCTTTGATCCTTTTTGAATCTCCACAAAATTATTTGTTGTTTTGTGTGTGTTTTGTTTGTGTGTTTGTGTTGACAGTATTCTCCCCCTTTTGTGAGCTTGTACGGGAAGTTTCTATTTTTCAACACGGCTGTAAGTTCGCTCACTTGTAACTCATCACCTGTAGGGTACGTACGAATTCGTAAAGAGGTTATTGATTTCGGTGCATGAAAAAAGTGCCTTAGGTGTATATAAAGAAAATTAAGATATTAACCTTTGTTCATATTTTCAGGCCAATATGCAAAGCATTGTTTGCAACTGTGAATTATTAGATGATCACTTGTTCCATCCGTCAATTGGAGGTTTGGAATAGTGGATAAATGTGTTCAGTAAAGTCCTGATTTTATCAAGAATTGCATGATGTAGCATAGGTCATAATCTTTTAAACTCCCCAGAGTACGATAGGATATCTGTGCATCAGCTTACAAAAAATCAAGTTGCACCCAATCTTGCTTTAAGCCACAGAAAAACACCAGAAAAAGATGAATAAAAAATTGAGATTACACGGTTAAGACTGTACAAATCATTAAATAATGCGACCTTTACTTTGATAAGGGGCACCCTTTTCAATTTGACTTTTTCATTCGAATGTCAAGGATGCTCTTAATCCGATTAGGTAGGAAGCATGGGATATGAGTATGCTTTCAAAAGTTCACCTCGTCTTCAAAGTGTCTTTTTCCTTTGGAATACGTTTTTTTATGCGGCAAAGTAAACAGAAGAAACATGCAATGGACATCCAACATTCAGCAAGGCAGCCTTTTTATGATGATACCAAAGGACGTATTTACACACACATATAGTTTGTGATTGTACTAACATTATTGTTTATTATCTAAGTTTTCTTATTGTTTTCTTTTTAATTCAACTTGCCTAAGATGAAAAAAAAAAAACGACATGAAGGAATAAATTTCAGTTTTGATGACGCATGTATTCATTTTATTCAAAATGGTCATCTTAACGCTGGATTAATTTATCAGACTTCTTTGGCCCGAAGAATGACTAAATATTTAAAATAGGTAAAGTCTTGCCATGCCACATTAAACATGTTTTTAATTCTTACCATTCTTTTTGTATCGAGTATATCATAAAGGAATGAAAGAAGTTGAAATTATTAAACTGATACGAAGCCTATTTTACGTCTTTTTCAAGGATCAATTTTCTTTGAAGGGTTTTTCCTTTTAACAGTTTACCCCGATGTTCTTTACTTGTATATTTAAAAGAAACCTTTTAACATGGGTGAACCATTTTGATTTGGATTTTAAAAAAAGAGTCATATCATTATTAACGCATCAATGATGATCTATTTAATGTTCAGAGACTGAAATACTTATTTTCTCTGGGAATGAGAATGACAGAGAAAGAGAGAGAAATAAAGAAGGGAAGAAGAAGATAAGAGAGAGAGGAAGAGAAAGAGAAAGATAAAATAAGAGTAAAAAATGAGAATAAGAAAAAGAGAGGGAATGAAAGAAATAAAGAGAGAGAGAGAGAAAGAGGAGGGAGAGAGAAGAGAGAGAAGGAGAGAGAATGGGGTGGGAGATGAGACAATTAAAATGACACGTGAAAAAGATTGAGAGTGATAGGATGGATCAATATAAAGTAAAACAAGACATAAAGAAAGAAGAAGAAGAAGAAAGAAGCCGTATGGGAGAAGAGAGGGTAGGGCCATACAACTGTACATAATAGGCCTGTTAGTTCATTTAAATGGTAAAAAAAACAAACTTATCGTGTCTACTTGCCCCCTATCAAAATACCCCACCGCGGCTGCTCTTGAACGCTACTGTTACAGACATGACAGAAGATACACTGTAGTATGATATACCATGTAAAGGTTGTTGGGAAAAAGCCTTGGTAAAGAAACGTTTAATGATTTAATGAATCTCATAAAAAGTGCACTAGTAATCAAAAAAAAAAAAAGAAAAGAAAAGAAAAGAAAAAGAACTGAACACGTACTTTGATAACTACTTTTTTTTATAACTCTTTTTCTTACCCCACGATTTATAGTTTATGAACTGATTCTTAAACTGCTTTCTTGAAAGGAAAAATAAAGCCTCCATAAGAAACACTTACATGTTAACACAATAAATGAAATTCGGAGTCTCTCGTATGTGGAGGCATATCTTCAGTTAAGGGATTGTATTTTTTTTCTTTTTAAATCAGCCTTTATACTCCTGTTTTCCAATTTCTCTTTGAACATAACCACCTCCATTATTTTAGCTGAATGGACTATGAGCATATCAACTATTTGGATCACTGTATTATTTGATAATGACTTCTTACTAACCTCTTTGCTAAATCTTCGCAGTTACACTTTTTTTGTCTCTCTCTCTCTTGATAATTAATACCTACTCTCATTTTTTTTTACGATTGTTAGCTTTAATTAAAAATTATCATGCTTGCTTTTTTCATGGGGGGGGGGGGGGGGGGGGGGGGGCGGGGTAGCTTTTTCCCCTTGTGTGTTCTCTTTTTTATTACGCATTTTCAATCTAAAGACAGTTCATATATCTCCTGCGAGCAACATGTGATAAGCCCTCCTACCTTTCTTCCTCCTCCACATTCAAAATTTGATAATTTGAATTCCGTTTGTACTGGTTTTTTTTATTGTTCTGTTTTTCTTTTATGATTTATTATATTTGTATATTTCTATGATTGTGCTGATGTCTGTGACGTCATCTTTTATGAATGTAGAAATAAATGTTTACTTACTTACTTAAGATGCACGTTTTATCTAATCATTGTTTATCTGAGTAAATTCGCATGATCAAGAATAACTCAATATTTTTTATTGTTTTGTCTTTATTTCTTGTTATTCTCATATCGATCCTCATTGTGTAGTCTAATTCTTTATATCTTTAACAGCTTCATCTTACATGTTTATTAATCCGTTTTCATTTGAACTTTTATATGCTGTATTCTATTTCATACATTACTGCATAATTTATTGTAAGTAAACAGCGCCCTGATGAAGACCAGTTTGTTTTTAATGTCAACGTGTTTTGTATCTTGCCATTTTTATCCATAAATATTTGTGTTTTATTCTATACATGCTATTTCATGTTGTTGTTTATGTTTTTAAAAATGCCTATCAGGCCACTGTTTATAAATATTCGAGAGTAAATAACTATAATAACTAAAAATGAATAAACAAATACAGAGACCATGGTTTATCCCCCAACGAAATGAATATCCCCCAAAACAACAGCAACCCCCATAAAACCCCAAACTTACCCAAATTAAGAGACCCTTGACGGCGTAGTACAAGTTTTTCTGGCAAATTACCAGTCCAGGCACTGATGAACAAGGTATTCGCGGTCCAGAAGAATGATGTCTGTAGAATCCAGTTGTAAGGTCGATATGAGATCGACAGTGAAATGCTCGATCACATCTTCACAGGTTACCGAATATAAAAATATAAAAGGCACTTGAGACTGTTAGAATGTTATGAGACGGGAGAACGTATGGCGCACGTCATCACTTTGTGACATCGATTCAAATGGAAAAGATACTGATAACCTCTGCGGCGTGAGTGTAGATTATACATAGCATCACGCAAAAAACGAGTTGGGAATATCCGATCCGATGCAGCTTTCCCGGTGTTGTCACTCTGTATTGACTTCGTGTACGTATGATCGTTCGAAATTCCGCGTAAAAAGGGACTTTTTTGAGCATGTTCGCGATTTTGAAAAGAAGGGTTGTTTTCATGAGCCTCCACTTGAAATCGAAAGAAGGGTGTTTTTGAGCTTGTATTCGAAATTGAATTTTTTTTTTCTTGTCCTTGTTAGCAATTTTCTTCTTTTTTGGGGGACTCAGACGTGAACTGAATTGGAAAGGGGTGGTTTAGTACAAGTGTACTTGGAATGCGAAAAATAGGGGTGTTTTTTAAAGGCCAATTTGTAATAACACATATGCCAAATAGGGTAAAAAAGGTTCGTTATTCCGAAGGTTCGTTAATCCGAAAATGAAATTAGGTTCGTTATTCCGAAGGTTCGATAGTACAAAAATGAAATGAGGTTCGTTAGTCCGAAAATAACTAACGAACTAACGAACCTATGTAATAAAGAACCTTTGGAATTACGAACTGTAACCCACATAAATACAAACCATTTCATTATCCTGATACATACGTCATCTTAAAGAGTAAATCTGGAATTCATACAATAGATTTCCTCCTATTTTCCATTCTTTAATGATAATTTACAGTGAAGCTGCTTGCTTGGTGCAATTATTTCGTGCGTGGGTTTTATAGTCCATTGTACGTCTCATCATTAGCTTAGTTCACCTGCTCGCCGTGACATATGCATGATCTTTCCCCAATCAACCGCAATGTCATAAAGGCGATACGTCCGTTCCGGCGCTGTATTTAGTCGTGTAAATTAAATTCCATTATTATACATTATCTTAGATTATCATGATATTCTAAGAGGTATACTATTGAATAGGGTCGAAAAAACAAAATTGTATCTAAAAAAGAAACTAAAAGGGTGGGTTCTTTGTTTTTTTGTCTTTGCTTTCATGACAATATTTCAAGGGATTCTTCCTACACTGAATAAAAAAAATTACATAATAACAACTAATTATTGTTTAGGAATATTTTAGAAATGTACTAATTTTTACTTAAATATGGTATGATAAAGGAAAAGCACTCGTGCAAATTGATTGAAGAGACAAAATGTATTTGCAGTAGAATTTACTTGTGGTGGTTATTTCATAGTCTTATGTGTTAATCCTAACTAAATGAAACCATCGCTAGTATAGACCAATTTCACGGCCGGTTTATGTATTTGGCCCTCTATCGGTGACGCCATTGCTGCTGTGGGCAAGCGCGCTGACCGCAATTGGCTCTGTGTACAAAATGAATGTAAGATATGAGATATGCCCCGATATTGTTCCATTTACTTTATTCTAGATCAATAAAATAAAGCATGGATACATGGGTAGATGAGGTAAGACAATGGTCATATCTGACGGATGAAGGTATGATGTATTTTTGTAATTTCGATTGGTTTTTCAACTTAGTTTTGACAGTAAAAGTTCGATTGCAGCATAGAAGCCGTAGTAAACGGGAGCCCTAAATCTTACCCTGTTTACATAGTCAAGTTTTCACTCATTAAATTTTACGCCAAAGTACATAATGATAATGTTTCTTGACTTAAAAGTCCCTTCTGTTGATGTTTTTACCCACTGGCAACGAATTCCTTCACATTGCTTATACGGAAACCTGTGTAGGGAGTACGGCTTCTCACACAAACAGGCTTCATGAGTCAAAAGCGAGTGAATTTCGCACTCAGTTAGCTTCAAATTTTTAAACTTTCTCTAATCCTTGTGGCATTTGAACACCGCACAGCTGCGACCTGAACTTCCCTGATAATTTCTCATTGCAAATATTTTAATAAATCTGCATATACTGGTCAATATAGACAAAAATCGAACGAATGTACATAACGCGCTATTGACTTGTGTACTGTAAAAGTTGGAGCGCCCACCCCAGTATGTCGAACTGTGTCGAACAGTCTGCTGCCCTCTTGCGTTGTGAAATTGGTCTATACTAATAGGGTTCCAATTTACTTGATCGTGGCTTCTCAGTCATGGGCTTTCATGGGGAATTTGACACCACTGGAGTGCTTACCCAGTAACAGGTTTTGTCCATCACCCAGGGTGGAATTGAGGTTTATGACCAACATACCTTATGCAATGCTCTGTATATTCCACACAGTGCCCCATATGGTAGAGTCATTATCTCACTTTCCCCGGTTCTGACAATGCCCGAAGCAGGCCGAAGAATGTCTATGGTGGGGCAGCTTGTTGGTTCTAGAGATTTAGCTCCATTAAAGGTATTTCCAGTGTTTTCCTGGTGTCAGCGAATTTGACACTCCACATGAAAACCCACGGTTGGGTGTCTTTAATAAATTGGTCGGAATTAATACCAAGTTTCGATTTGCTTTGAATTGAGTGACAATTCAGAGTTGTCTCACCTTTGCCTAAATGAAATAAGAATTATTCATTTTGCACTCCTAAAATTTTCATTGAACCGGAAGCATCAATTGTTTTATTCTGTTATTTAAAGTAGATATAAGAAGGCAATAAATGTCCAAGAATTTGGTATCTATGCAAAGCATATGCCATTCATAAGGTGTTAATTCACATGGCAAATTACAAAAGTCTTCTTGCTCCTGGATATCCTAAACTGAAATGTCGAGAAATACCATCCTCAGTCAGCCTGGAAAACCAGTAACGGAAGAAGTCCACTATTCGTGACGTCACGAAAGGGGATAAGTATATTGACATACCCGGATATTCCATACAAAGCATGTGCAGAGAGAGAGAGAGAGAGAGATTTCTTGAGTTTTTTTTTTCGAAAGCCTGAAAAGTCAAATAATTCAGAACTCTATGATCAATGCTTTCCCTTCTCCTTACAGTTTATAGTGTGAATATCAATTATCTGATTTTCATACTGATGTCCAGAGAATTTCAATTTTATATTAATCACCTGTAGGGAGTTTAAAGCTTGGTCAAGCATTGATAGATGGCGCTATTTTGCAAGTGGCGACCATCTGTATTGTGAGCAACACCAAAGAAAGGGAATTTACTATCTGCACTCGATAGACTGTATGTTGGGTCCATAGCATTTGCTCTAGCGACAATTGCTCCAATAGAAAATCTCCACGTTAAATAAAACTTAAATCGTAATCCCACACCTAACACAAAGCTTAATCCTTATCCTCACATCATTCTGAACCAAAACCAACCTAGGTGTCGATTTGTGTTCACGGTTGCGAGAGGGATGATTGATTCCGAATATCCTCGGCGAGGGAGCAGGGAAAGGGTATTGGGTTCAAACGTGAAGGATAAACTAAGCAAAGTCTCTAATCTACTGTCCCTTCAATTAACCACACAAGAAATCGTTTTCAAACAGTATCGCAGAGAGAGATCCTATTACTTGAATGGAATATTGAGGGGCCTCGATTTTTATTTTTAATTCTTTTTTTTTAGTTGACACATTTTTTTTTGTGAGTATGATACATCCTGTTCCTTATTTTGCAAGCGAGCGAAGCGAGCGAGCCAAAAATTCCAAGTTCCCTAACATGTCTTATTATGCCCTTGGAATTTCTTACGCATGATAGAAGAAAATGTGTCAAACATACTGCTTGCATGCAACCAGTTACTTGCTATAGACTTGTTATCTTCATGTCTTTGTGTTATCACTTACCTTTGAAAGTTCACATTCTTAACAAGTCATTAGCCTGTATTTGTACTCGATTTCAAAGGCTGATCAGGGGAGCGTTTTCATGAGGGGTTTTGTCGGCGGTTTTCACCGACTAATTTGCTGTCAGCCAATTACATGAGAGGATTTTCAGTAGCTTGTAACATTTGTCGGTGAAGAATCGCTGGCGGAGCTCTTCGTGGGACGCTCCCCTGAAGACACTTTTCAAAAAAGGATATATCGTACAGGTTTTTTTTTGTTTTTTGTTTTTGTTTGTTTTATTTTTGTTTTAAGTATGTAAGGTTATGTGTGCACACGTATCATGCATTACTAATAAACTGTATTTGCCTATATAAATTACACCTCATTTCATAGACCGATTGAAGACACTAAAAAAAAAAAAAAAATCGTTTACGCTCCTTTAATATGCTAGGGTATGTGTGCACACATTTCATACATTATGGTACTAATGAATTACATTGGTATCAACGCAAGCCATTTTTATATTTTAATGCATGCTAGAAGAAAGTGTCTAAAACATACGGCTTGCATGCAACTCTATTTAATTTCAGCCATTCACTTACTACAGACTCGCTATCTTCATGTCATTGTACTTTCGCTTGGCTTTGAAAGTGTACATCCTTAATAAGGCATAATAAGCCTGTATTGGCACTCGATTTCAAAGACTGATTTGAAGACACTAAAAAAGAAGAAAAGGAAGAGAGAAAAAAAGAAGATGCTTCGTACAACTTTTTTTTTTGTAGTAAGGTTACGTGTATGTGCGCACACGTTTCATGCATTACTAATGAATTGCATTAGCCTATATACATTACACTCGATTTCAAAGGCCGATTTGAGGACACTGTAAAATATACACCTTTTAATATTAATGTCAGGTTATATGTGCGCACATTTCATTTCATTTCATTTGCATGCATAACTAATGAATTGTATTAGTAAAAGAGTTATTTTATTCCATATGAATCTTTAAAGATATATTACAGATGTATTAAAAAAAAAAGATATTCATTGACGCATACATTTAAAGGTTGCATTATCCTGTATTCACTTTGCTGGATCGTGTATCGCTCAGTAATGTTATACCTTTCAATTCATACCTCTCCACGAACTAGCTTCTGTATTGAACATTATAACACAGTAACATGCAAGTATTCTGCTGAAACTGAAATCAACAGAGTATCACATTTTAATGAATAATTTTACAAATCAACAATGCAACTCAATTTCTCTTGTCATTGAACCTGTCTTATATGAATCGCTGAATCAGTTGAATAACATCATATTGTCTGCGATCAGTGAGTCAATTATTCTTATCCTTCAAAGCTCTTTACAGAATAGCCTTACAAGGCTGTTTGTTTGCCTTTTCTTTTTTCTTTATAAAATGTTCATTTTTTCATATAGGCCTAGTTTTCAATGTCACACTCTTCGAGCAATTGGCTGGGATTTGTCGGGCTGTATTGGGGGTTGAGTTTGCCGACTTGGAAACTAAAGCATGAAGAATTGAGTAGAACAGTGTACTAAATTGTGACGGATTCGTTCCTTGGCCGACTCGGCGGCTTCTTGTTTGGTTGCTCGGGGAGTGAAAAAGTAAATTCGTAAACATGTGAACTTTGATGCACACACCCAGATCTGTTTTGGTTAGTCAAACGCTAATGTTAAGTATATAGAATGGGTGTTTCCGTATTGGGAATGAGCTTTTTTGTTTGTTTGTTTGTTGTTGTTTTTTTCTAGTTGCTGTCTTTGAAAAGGAAGAGAGAGAGAGAGAGAGAGAGAGAGAGTAAGAAAAGAAAAAGAGTTTTAGTATCATGGTGGGAATGATACCACTAACAACACTCGTTTGAATTTCCATCAACACCGAAAGATTATAGCTTTAATGCTGTATATATGTAACAGATCGTATGCGTGGTTTTCTCTCTCTCTTTCTCTCTCTATCTCTCTTTCAGTTTACTTCTTTCTTCTTTTCCTTTCCACCATGAAACGTGTGAATTATTTATTTTAATGCTTACCTACAATGTGCTCACTATTTTTTCTCTCATCATGCTCACTGTGATGGTACTGTATAACACAATTGTTAAGTTCATTCAGTCAAGATTATTACAAGATTTAATTGCAAATGATATTGATCTTTGTATACATGTATAGGGCATAGGCTGAAAGCCACAGCTGATTTAGCTGCCATCTACAGAGGAAAATCTACACGTATACTTATCGTTGTAGTTATATGTGCTTAAATTTTCCGTTCAAATTCATGTTCTGTTCATTCGTTCTATGTGGCCTTCTGCAGCTGTTGCCTGAAGTTTCTTTGGTGCTCCTTATTTGCTTAACCTCAATTGATTATGTAGTCTTGCTTCACCTGGAAATATTCATTTTTCAGTCTTGTTTTACTTGGCATGAGTAGTTTTCCATTTAGTGATGTCAGTGACTTTGATTTGAACCTTCTTTTTCAATTACAGCATAATGCTGGCAGTTTTTCGATTTCTAACGAACAATATGAACAAAATATTTCTGACACTATGAACAACAACGTAGAAGAATTTGAATTTACTCTTGATGTCAATGACAAATCCTTTGTTAAATCTCGATATTACACCCAGAACCAATTTGTCAACAATTTAAAGTCAGCTGGAAAGAATGACTTGAACCTTTTGCATCTTAACATCCGCAGTGCAAATAAAAATTTCGAACAACTGAGCTTATTATTAGATAATATTAAAGTAGATTCTTTTGTTATTGGCCTGACCGAAACCTGGTTTACGGATGTTCCTCACACTATACATTCCTTGTCTCAGCATAACCTTATATTTAATAATAGAGTAAATAGGCGAGGCGGTGGAGTAGCACTGTACGTTCCAATACACCTGCATTACATGGTACTTCATGACTTAAATCTGATGAATGAAACGATGGAGACGGTTTTTATCGCAATAACATTATCCAAAAGAAAAAACGTAGTTATAGGTACAGTTTATCGTCCACCTTCTTCCGATCATAATACTTTTCTAAATGAATTACAGCAACTGCTTTCTAATCCTTTGCTTCAAAATAAACATTGCTTTTTGATGGGCGATTTTAATGTTGACCTCTTAAAATGCAGAGAGGATAAATTCTCTCAAGATTTTCTAAACACTTTATTATCATTTTCATTTATTCCGTTGATTACCAGACCTACGAGATTTTCTTTTCATTCAGGAACTTTAATTGACAATATTTTTTCAAACGTTGAGAGAGAAATTGATTCTGGTGTCATTCTGTCTGACATCTCTGACCATTTTCTTATTTACACTAGGATACTATCTTCCCTTGATAACAACTCGTACTCTTCTCATGTAAAAATGGTTAGGAAAATTACCCCTAAAAAGATTGCAAACTCAAGGATAAGCTAAGTTCACTCAAATGGAACGAAGTATTAGTTACAAACGATGTTAACGAATCATATGATAATTTCATGACTATCCTTCTCGATTCTTTTAATGAATGTATCCCTCTTGTAAAATATAAACCAAACAACAAACGGACACCACGAAACCCCTGGGTTAGTAAATCACTTTTAAGATATATCAATAGAAAAAAAATAACCTTTATTACAAGTATCGTGCAAACCCGACAGATGCTGCTCGTGAAAAATACGTCAAATATAAAAACACCTTGACAACTCTTTTGAGATCTGAAAAAAAAAAGAAATTTTATTGTTCTAAATTTGCAGCGAGTTCAAATAATATAAAAGATACATGGAAAGTAATCAATGATGTCTTAAATAAGAAAAAAGATCGCAGTACTATAAAACATGTGAAGATTAACAATTCAGTTATTGATGATAATTTTGATATAGCTACGAACTTTAATAATTATTTCTCAGGCATTGGTCCAAATCTTGCCAACGAAATACCACACACAGATAAAACCTTTGAATGCTTTCTAAAGAACCAAAACCCACATTCACTATTTTTATTTATTTTAAAAAAAGTCCAGGCTATGATGAAATAAGTAATGACTTGTTAAAAGATATCAATAACGAAATTGTTATTCCTTTAGAACACGTCATGAATTTATCTCTTGTTAATGGTATAGTTCCCGACCGAATGAAAACTGCGAAGGTAGTTCCTGTCTACAAAAAGGGAGATCCGTCCGATATAAGTAATTATAGACCTATATCTCTCTTGTCTTCTATTTCCAAAGTCTTAGAAAAAATTATATACAATCGTACAATAAAATTTGTAAAGAGTTTTGGTCTTTTATCAGAATCACAATTTGGCTTTAGGCAAAAGCATTCAACAACACATGCAATCTTATATTTCATTAACCATATAGCCACTGCTGTTGACGACCACCTTCACACTCTTGGTATCTTTCTGGATCTCTCCAAGGCCTTTGACACCATTGACCATGAAATCTTGTTGTCTAAACTATCACATTATGGAATTAGGGGGAAGGCCTTGGAGTGGTACAGAAGTTATCTTACTGGAAGGAAACAGTTTGTCTCCATAAACAATTCTAATTCCGATTATAATGACATGATTTGTGGAGTACCCCAGGGTTCGCTTTTGGGGCCATTATTATTCATTTTATATATCAACGATTTTCAGGATTCATCAAAGCCCTTGTCTTTCATATTATATGCAGATGACACCAGTGTTTTCTTTTCACATAAAAATCCTGATACTCTTGTAAACATAGTAAATACTGAACTCAGATGTATTCATGAATGGATCTGTTGTAACAAACTTTCTTTAAATGTTGCAAAGACCCAGTGCATGCTTTTTAGTAATTCAATCACAGCTCTACCCAGGAACGTCTTTCTTAATAATATTTTAATCGATATTGTCGATTCAACGAAATTTCTTGGTCTATATATAGATAACAAATTTTCATGGAAGCCGCACATTACGTATTTATCAAAACTATTATCTAGAAATGTTGGCGTCATAAACAAACTAAAAACTTTTTTGCCTCCAAACGTTTTTTCAAATTTGTATAATACCCTTATTCTTTCTTACTTAAATTATTGGATATTAGCTTGGGGCAGTTCCTCTAGAAATCAATTGGATAGACTACTACTTACACAGAAAACACTGGCGTAAATCCACTCTGAGGAGTGGGGGGAATGATTGACTTTTTGACGATTTTTTTTTTGTCGATCTCACACTTAAGTATAAGCACACACCCTCACTGACCCCACAGACCCCCTTACACACATTTTAATATTTATTTTGCGAGCGAGCGAAGCGAGCGAGCCAAAAATAACCACTTTTTTGGTTTTCAATCGCATTTTCAAATAGAAATTCTAAAATATGATGGTTGTGCATGACAGATATTCAAAGATTTTGCTAACAGATTAATTAAAATATATTTTCTTTCTTAAAAAGTGGGGGGGGGGGGATATTTGTACACACCATCCCCCCTCTCCAAAAAGTGGGGGGGGATATATCCCCCCCATCCCCCCCGGGATTTACGCCAGTGACAGAAAAGAATAATGAGAATCATTTGTCATAAACACAGATTAGCTCACTCAGATCAATTGTTCTTCTCCAATAACGTTTTAAAAATACAGGATTTATACTCTCTTCGCCTGGGCTGCTTTATGTTTCAGTTAAACCTAGGAGAGCTGCCAACTTCCTTAAGTTTACTATTTTTAAGAAACGAGATTTTGCACAGCTACCCAACCAGATTATCGTCATCTTTCCATCTTCCGAAGCTCAGAACTTTTTACAAACAGAAGACTATTGTTTATACTCGTCCCCATTTTTGGAATTGTCTAGATGAATCTTTAAAACTGACACCAAGCTTATTTTCGTTCAAACATAAGCTTAAGACTACACTGATAAATAACTATAATGTTACACTATGATTTTCCTGCAGGAGGCTGTTCATTGTCCCATGTTTGTGCTTGAGTTGTTCTGATGTACTTGTCCCGTTTAGTGTAGTCTTGTATCGTCCCGTCTAGTTTGTATCTTTTTATACCATTTTCATTGATTAATGATACTGTAATATTATTTTGGGGAACCTGAATTACAAGCTCCGCTTTCCAAGGTTTCCCCCACAATATACAGCTAGCATTTAAGTTAAAACTGAACTTTCTAAAATTCAATTATACATTATTTCTGTGTACTGGACCTTTGTGAACTATTTCAATATTTCTAATTGTTAATTTATTCTATGCTCACATTTCTGTTGTAAAATGATTATCTTTGCTGTTATTGTGGAAATAAACGAAATGAATGAATGAATGAATGAATGAAAATGATATTTTGTCATCAAAATACACTCTATAGGCCTATGAGAATATTTTGAATGGTATATTGTACAACCTTGCTGACAAATATAACTATTTAGCACCTCGCTTGTCCAATTGTTTACTGTCTAAACCATGTAGCTGTTTCTGTATACATGTAATACGAGCGAGCAAAGCGAGCGAGGAAAAACACACTCTTGACGATAAAGTATTATTTCGTAATCAAAATACACTGTAAGATATTTGAATGGTATTTTTGGTCACCTCTCTGCCAAATATGACTCTATTCCAGCATCTCGCTGGTCCAATCTTTTGCTGTTCAAACACATCATGTTTTAAAATATTACGAACCAAGCGAGAGAGGAAAAACACAATCTTTTGATGATAAAAATTTCGTCGTCAATTTTGTTACCAAACAGGGCCTCATGGAAGACCACCATTATTGGTGAAATGTGCTACCCTGTATAAATATCAGAAATAAATAAGTAAATAAATAAATATCTTATTGTTATACTAGTGAGCGCAGCAAGCGACGAAGAATTTACACTCTTGGATACGCGTCAATTAAAGATAACAAAATATTATATTCGATAGCCACCAAATATGACGCTCTTTGGCTCGTTGCTTGTCATCTAAAAACCATACTGTTTCTATATATGAGCGAAGCGAGCTACTAACAAAAACCCCTCTATTTTTCTCAAAATTAAAATGTAGAATTGAAAATCAAAATAAACAAGATGCTTTTTATATTCTACATCAACCTACAGAGGACACTCTGACACCTAGCTGCAAAAATATTGTGATATTCGAACATGTTGCTGAGGGAGTAAGAGTGCTTGCTGCTGGAAAATATCATGCTGCTAGATCTTATGAACGAGAAAAAGAAAAATGTATAGAAATACCGAGAACAGGTTCTAAAGTATTGTTACTCCATTTCTCATGCTTTTATTAACATACATTTTATAGGCATCTTCCTTTCTCATATTTGGTATGATAGAAATAGGCTTTTAGTCACAGGCCAATAATTCATACAAATTGTTCTGATTTAGGTCTTCTTGCCGTTCGACTCATTGCAATTACATTACTATTATTTTATGGCTAGAAGAATAATATAGGTTTTCCCGGTCAATTTCATACTTTTTCCATTCCAGTTCATGAACGTGCGTTCAATTTCACGCAACGCACGCCCCGCGAAGACATTCGGGCTTTCAAATTCCGAATCCGATCGATCAATTTCATTTATGGGCGATCTTATTCACTTTCCGTAAATCAAAATCACGCATGAGCGTTCAATTTCCAAATGCGAGCATTGTATTTCCTACTTGCGCATTCAAATTCAACTCGTAGACACGATGACGCTGCTTGGGGCGTTCAATTTCATTTTCCGGCGATCAATTTCCTGCAATTTAGTGGAGAAGATAAAAAGGGGGTTATGAGGGGGAGAGTGGGACGAGCGTTGGTTGTTTCTGATAAACGAGCACACTCCGAAAAAGGATTAGTCAAAATAACTATTATGTTGGTGCATATTGTCCGACCAAAATTTTGGTGGAGATTGACCAATATGATGATGGTCATAATCACCCAATTATTTGTTGAAAATTAATGTACCCAAATTTTGGTTGATTTTAACTAATTTTTATGTTCAGACACAAATTTACCAACACATTGGTTATCTTTACCAATCCCTTTGTAGAATGTACACAATATACCCGCACATCCCTCACCCCTAACACACACACACACACACACACACACACACACAAGAAAAAAAAAAACATTTTCGTAGGCCTCCAGTATGCTTTTTTTTTAAAGGGTTCTATATCGTTCTGAATTTGTATCCACTTACAATGATATCCATAATTATTATAGATAATATGAATATACAAAGATAGGAAGAAAACTCCGATGAGAGGCAGTGTTGAGTTTCAAATTTTCGACTTGTATTTAGATCATCTTCAGGAACTGAGGTGAAACAGAACAAGAACTGTTTTTGTATACACTGATATAAGAAGGCATCAGAATGTTCACTTTTACCTACAATTTCGGAAGATGATCTAATCAAAGGTCGAAAATGTGAAACTCAACACTATCATAGCTATGACTCTCAATGAAGTTTTCTTCTAATCTTTGTATATTTACAGTGATCTCGTGTCCTTTTATGCACATGTATACTTCAATACTTTAACAGCATAAGGACATAATTTCTAACTTACACTCCTTGATAACACCACCCATAAAATGACAAAATCACAACACTAACCACACAATGCGTCAATTAAAAAAAACAAATGACAAACAACATGATCTCAAAATATCTCATGTGGAAGCCTAAATAAACAGCAATATGAAATGTTTATAATTTCCATGTTACCAGTTTCAATGGAAGCATTTATGGCATAAACCTAAAATAGTGGACTTAAGTATGATAACATTGTGGCAAATGTCTTGACAAAGAAGCTCAATTTAGTCCAAATTAAGTGAAAAATACCCACAATTACCCCAAGCTAACTAAATGCAATGAATCTTTCAAAATGAATGCACTTATTTGGAACTTCGTTGCCTTTTCACGAATATGAATGACGAAGGAGATTCGGTCGTCGATTTGAAATGAATTTGATTGCCCATTTATCAAAAAGCATGCTCCTACTTTAAATTTGAATGACCCAAATGAACAATTGATTGCTGGGATAGTGGATCTGAATGACCCAATTTGAATTTGAAAGCTGCTTCAGAACTGCGAGCGTGAAAAGAGGGAAATTTAATGCTCGGAATATGAACGTGTTTCCATATCAGATATTGATTAATATGGGTTACTTCACACATGTGCCCAATGTGATGCTTTCAGACAAAAGTGCACAATTTTTCAGGTATGTCGCTCTACCATATGGAACATGCGAGCCCAAATATTGACTGTTTTCCTAACCACAATGCTGCTCGTACTAGCACTGGTACTGAATCTGACAAAACTCCTTGCACTTTGTACTTGCAAACATGGATTTGGATACACGTAGTATTAAATGCTGATCTAAAATCTGTGAACAGGACTCTTGCATAGCATTCAAGTTTATCGGTATGTTGTGGAATTTCTTGAATCACTGTTATGGCCGCTTCATTAACGGACTTCGTAGGTTGATATGCAAATTGAAGTTTTAGAGAAGGTGGTCTATAATCAATCAGCTGAGACGCACGGTTTGTTGTCTGTACGGGAATCAAGATCGTTGATTTCCAGCTGACGGGACACTTGAATTCACAGTGTTTCAAAGTGTGACTTCACGCATTTAAATAATAACGCGAATATTTATTCATTTTTTTAAGGCAACTAAGGGAAGACCACAGGCAAGTTCTTTCAGATCAGACTGGAACAGATGGATTGATCTTCGGATTGAAAGTTCAGTTTATCGAAAAATGGCATAAAATTGATTTAGTCCATTCGCAGATTAACAGGTATGTTGACCTCCAGATCTAATTAACATTTCCATGCTTTGTTGGCCTTATTTAAATTTGGAATTTTTTTCTTTATTTTCTGTTTGGAGCATGCAATTTCTTTCGTCACCTTTTTTGTTTATTCCGCTCACATTTACATGATCATGATTTTGAAATAGTCGGTTTGACATGTTACAAACCTAGAAAAGTTCTTTCCGTTGAAGTTTTCTTTTTTTCCATTGATTTAGCTTCCTATGTGGTTTATGAACATTTTCAGCCGGGTTGCCCAAACAACAACTTTGAGCAATTTCCATAATTTGCATAATTCTATGTGAATACAGGTTATGCCACCGAGGAAAACTTACACAATTATGTATGTGCTGTGACGAGATTCACTGATGTCTGATATTTCCATAATATATATATATTGTAGGGGTGTAGAATAAACTTTTAAACGGCTTATGTTGAAAGGGTGAGTGCGCGGAGCGCGATGGGAGCGGGGAGGGAACGGAGATGGCCGCAACCATTCGAGAGAAGCCCCTGCCGGTTGTTTCGAAAGGGTGGGTTGCGTATGGGGAGTGAAATTAACGCACCCATTCGTGGAAACCGGGGGGGGGGGGGGGGCTTGTCTCGAAAGGGTGTGTTGAGTAGTCTGATGTACCAGCCGTTTTTCGTTAATGTAAGTAAAAAAAAAAGTGGGAAAGGAGACAGGCAATTGGCTATCACCTGACCGGGGTGTCCAAGGCAGGCTCTGATCCGGGGGGGGGGGGGGGGGGGGGCGAGCAGGCCTTGGCCCCGACCCAAAATTTGTGCTTTTCAACCCATCTTTGACCATTTTGGGTATCTCGGCCCCCCAAAAGAAGAACGCTGAAATGGGAAATGTAATGTACAACCTTTTTTTCTTACTTGTAGCGAAATTTTTGGACCTGTAATAGGATAATAGGATATGCCTACTGCCCTAATACGGTTTTTACGACAAACGCAAAAAAAAAAATAATAATAAAACTATGCACCCCCGGGGGGTTCACTGCCAGAAGGTAATGTACAGCTATTTTTTTTTTTTTTTTAGTCCCTAGATTACAAAAGAATCCCTCCCCCCCCCATCAAACCCTGGATCCGCGGCTGGTCCAAGGATCCGCCAAAATATACATGTGGGAGAGAATTCCCCCTTTTCTGTCTGCTAGAATATCATGGTGAGATGCATAAAATGGGAGAAATGTGTGCCCCAGGCCCCCCCCCCAACCAAGAAAAGTGAACAGGCATTTTGTTTATGAGTATTCTTACACTCAAGAACTAAAAAATAACAAAAACGCGTGCACACGTTGGTATCAATAATGCCTATACAGCATTTCATTTATTTGATGTAGGCCTACAATAAAAGAGCAATGTAGATAAAACGCCTTGCTCAAGGGCATAAGTGCCGTACCGCGGGGATCAAACCCCTGACTTTTGCGTCTCCAGTAAAGCGCCTTAGACCACTTGACCACGGCACCACGCAGAAGCAATTTTCTGCACCCGCACACACACACACACACACACACACCCTCACTCACACACACACACACACACACACACATTCTTGTCTAATTTGGTTGTGATTGCTTGATGTCCTGAAGTGCACATGTTCTTGTCCCTCCATGCTGAATTCAAATAAAATGGAAATATGACTTTCTATTCTGCCTCATCTGTCCTTTGGAAATGTGCATTTCCATTACGAAATCAGCCTCATGCACACCTTTAATTTGCGACAGTAAAAAACTAAAGAAAGATATTTGCAAGTGTGTGTGTGTTCGTATGTGTGTGTGTGCGTGCGGGCGCATAAGATTGCTTCTGCGTTCTTGAATGTAAGAATACTCAGGAACAAAATGCGTATTCCCTTTTTTTCTTATGGGGGGGGGGGGGGAGTGGGGCATCCATTTCTTCCGTTTTATGCACCCCACCATAACATTCTAGCAGAGAGAAAAGGGGAATTCTTTCCCTCATATATATTTTGGGGATCTTTGGACACCCCTTCTCCCCCCCCTCCCCACGTCAGGTGATAGCCAACTGCCTGTCTCCTTTCCTACTCTTTTTTAAAACTTTCATTAACAACAACAAAAAAAAACCCGGCTGGTACATCAGACTACTCAACACACCCTTTCGAGACAAGCCCCCCCCCCCGGTTTCCACGAACGGGGGCGTTAATTTCACTCCCCACACGCAATCCACCTTTTCGAAACAACGGGGGGGGGGGGGGGCTTCTCTCGAAAGGGTGCGGCCATCCCCGTTCCCTCCCCGCTCCCATCCCGCTCCGCGCACGCACCCTTTCGACATAAGCCCTTTTAAACAATTACGGGTCAATTTTTAGAAATAAAATCAAGCAAATGTCAAATGTCTTATCTAAGAAGGATTGAAAACTTAGTCTTGACATGAATTAAGAATGGTACTTATACAGGGTATATTCTTAATGTACGCCAATTCCTTTTTCTAATTGTTAACTGCAGCCATATTGTCGGAATTGCTTAGCATTCATACACAGAATGACATACAATTTATTGAAAATATATCTTGGCACTAATTCAGTAGATAAATATATACATCATTATATGATTGCAACAATCGTATTTTTAAAATTGTTTACAAAACACTTCAAAAGTGCAGTACAAACAGCCTTGTGGTGGGGGGGGGGGGGGGAGTTATTACATGTATTAGGGTATTCATATGACGTTGATTCAATCCCTACGCTTGAAATTACACGAATATACCCCAAAATGAATTTTATAAAGTAGAGGATGGTCTAAAGGCTGTCAACCCGCATGCTCACAATTTTATACCAGTTCATTGGGAGCAGGCCCACTCTCGTTCTCGGTGCAAGAAATACACTTCCCAAAGTTCACAGATAAGCAAGTTTGCATAAACATGGTTCTTAGCATGCTCAGCACAAAAGCGTGATTTATCATTGTAACAATAAAAATTAGATAAATTACATGCCCAACAAAACCCATATCTGACTGTGTCTATTAAAGGTCGGTTCGTTTATGACGGGCTGTATAATTCAAGAGATTGACTACACTATTAGAGTTCCGTATCAGCCAACATACACAGTTAGTTGTTGTTGCGCTGCATTACCTGTATGCATACATATTTATGTTAATTATTCAGATTGCTCAAAGTTGCTGTTTGGGCAACAAAGCATAAAATGTTCAAAGACTACATAGGATCATAAATCAGCCAAAAAACTTCAACGGAAAGAACTCCGGGTTACACTGTTGGCTCAATAGGACTGTCAAACCAACCCGGCTGAAAATGTTCATAAACCACCTAGGAACCTAGGCAACCTTTTTTTTTCTTTCTTTTTAAACCAAGCTTATTGTTTGGAGAGCATTTCATATTCGTGCTTGCAACATGTAAGTCTTCACCAAATGTAAACGGCTTACTGACAATGTCGGCTGCCTCTTCCAGGCCATCGGCGCTTGAAATGAATGTTGTAAATGTAGTGGGACCCAAATTTTGGGTAACAATGACCTCAAGGGAGCGTTATAGTACTAAGAGATTTGGGGATAGTTGACTTATTCAAAAAGTTGTTCTGAAGGACTTTGGTATTGTGCAAATAACAGGTGTGTATCTGTTTAGGCATTCAGGGGCTCAAAGGTGCGGTTTTGGCAACAAATATTAGACGGCCAGTTGTAATGTTTCTTAAAATTTTCTGTAGAGTTTGATTTTTTTTTTTTTGGGGGGGGTGCTGAACACGAATCCACTTGTTGCCATTTTTCTCGATGACGTCTTCACCCGTTGCCATGGCAACGGTAAATTTTCTTTAAAACAAATGTATAAAAACACAAAAATAGTATAGTGAACTTTCTGAATTTCTCATCACCATGTATTGTTTAAAAGTCTGATTACTAACAAAATTTTAATTATCCGTAATCATGGTTACCTCCCAACATGACGGTTGCCATGGAAACTCCAAAATTTTCATATTTTCACGCTTTTTCATGAAAATATCACCATTCGCATTTGTTTTTCGTTATTGTTCTTTCCTAGTTTAATGAAATACACGGTTTTCTTTAAAAAGCATATATGGGCCGCGACGCGACAAAAGGGCCCTTAGCTCTCCAAATGGATTACGCAGTAAAACCGCGCTAAAGTCAGCGCATATCAAAACGTGCAGAGCTAGAGCGCGCTGAAAAAAAATAACACCACTAAACCAAAACAAAAACAAAACACACGTGCGGAAGAAAAATATTAGAACAGTGACTCAAGACCTATGTTACTAGTCCTCGATTAATCTTGCTCTAGCTGATGATCAAGTGCCATTCCTTGGATGAATCGGTAAGATCATTATTATAATTTCTTCACACATTTTGTTCCAGTAGAAATTACGGGTTTTAAAGGTATTTCGTGCATTTAATTCAGTTTTAATAGGTGACTGTCTAGTTACCTCGTTTCGTAGTGCCATGCAACTTCAACTTCAAGGCTGCATGCATGCATGCATAGTTTCAGAGATAAAGTTGTTAATACCTGTAATTCAGACATGTAACGTTGTATTTATGAAATATCCTTCCTGTGTTATTTCTTTTTCAAAATACCGTATAATCTTTGAATATCAATTTTTGTATGTTATTTCATCAGTAGACCTATGGCAATTTCTTTAAACCAAGACTTAAGCAGTCACGTTAGTTGCCGCTAGTTAACCAGTTGAATGCACGATATGCCTTACCCTTAAATTCAATGACGTTTGTGTATGTCTATTCCACTACAAATACAATCATGGGACTTCAGACCTGCTTATAACAATCTCTTGAATTTGTTGATACATATTTGAGGTCTCAATTTTCCCATGCTGAATTTACCAGTCAGGAATTCATTAGAAAATTTTAGCAGAGCTCCAACAAGTTATATACATGTACAGTGTATTTCCTACACAGAGTAAAATAAAGTTAGGCCTCGGCCCTAGATCTAGGCTAGCATATAGTCTAGCTGATTTAGGGCCAGACTAGGACCTTGCCCTAGCTCGGGCTCTGAATAAGGATGTAATTAAAAATTACTGTTTAAAAATTTATGTATCACAACCCTGTAAACACAGACCTGCTTTTAGAAAAAAATAAGAAATTAATAGAAAGAGATCAAGCTGAAATGGAGGGGGGCAGGGCACTGATAATGACTGAGAGAAGGATGGGAGGGGCCAGATCATTATTCACATTAAATGCCTCCCCTACCCTTCCCATTGTGTATTGCTTGATTTGTCTTCAGTTTTGAGTGCATTTATTGTCTCTGTAGACTTTCCTTTTTTATCAAAGCAATTGAATTACAAACTGAATTTCAATTATTAGGCATAATGGAATATTTAGTTAAATTACGTTTAGATTAATCAAAATTGAAACAATACTAATCACAAAACAACATTACTTAATGGATTAAATGTTATTACTGTCTAATATTTCATATTAGAATGAATGACACTTTGTATTCCATACTCATTTAATGCTGTTGGTGTACTTCAGCTTTCTAAATCTGTATATCAGTGTGATTCATCTAAGCAGTTGGCTGCTTCTAGTGCCATTTCATGTATAATTAAAAGGTTTTTTTTTTCTTTTTACAGACCATTGATATGGAGTAGCTAAGCCAGGTCATGCTCGTCCCCTTCATCCTTGTCATCACCAGGCAAATATAGGAATGTTAGACTGTAACTTAGAGGCAAAGCTTGAAGGAGAGGGGTAGGATATGATAACCACATTCAATGATGCTGGAAATGTCAGGTCACTGCATTCATATCAGAGGAGGAAGCAGAGGTGATCTTGAAACATTAACTGAAGTTGGATTCTCTTTGCATCAACCCAGGATGAATTTCACAATGATGGAGATCCTACAAAATAAACATACGTACATGTATGGCTGTACAGGATGTCACTAGAACCAGTAGTGTTTGGAACTTTGGATGCCTTAATGATCTATGATCACATCCTTTCAGTGGGTGAATGAACTTACCAAAGCCATGAAAGCTGAGCATGACCTCTATGTTATATGAGAACTGACTGACAGCGTCCAGCTGTACTACAGTTGAAGTTATGAGGAAGTGATATTGCTACTACTTTAATGAACAAAGTGCAAAAAAAAATGCTTTTTGAATCTTCATAATTTGGGTGACAAGTGCCCTAATAACTCATGACACATGCTCCAATAGGAGTAATCTCACTTTCAGCTTGATATTACCTTTATTTCAATATCCACTGCATTTGTGTGCTTGTAAGAGCAGACGACTTGAAAAGTAAATTTAAAACTAACAAATTTTCAATTATTGGATTAACAATAAGATCTCTTAATGTCATATAGGATTTTTCTTCTTCATGAATTATGTCACATGTGCAATGATCTAAATTTAGATGGAATTGCTTCCTTGTATCTTAACTATACAAAAAAGAAAAAAAAAAACCTACTAGCTAAATTTTGTAAAAGAAAATAATGGGTAGATGTGAAGAAATATTTTCGGGTACGTGATTTTATTTCATTTTTTTAGTGAAAGAAAAGGAAAGGATGAATTTATTAGGAAGAAAGTATAAACACTCTCCACTATTAAATTTATTAGAAACCGAAAGTATTTAACATTTTCAGACTACACCTAAATAAAGAGCACCATTTCAGTCGGATTTAAATTCCTAATTTGAAGTACAGCGTATGTCAACTCTTGTTCTGAATAAAAGTTACTGGTATGACAAGTGCAATTAAGGAAAATTTCATTTCATTCCGTATTGTACTGACCTATTATGTATTTCAAAGTTCACAGTTCATATCTTTTATTGATCCATATTTGAAGAAATAAACGACAGAAAATTGGACCTACCTCCACTGGCAGTGCAAATACAAAAGATACTCTGAAGATAATAAACTAAACGATGAAGTAAGACAATATGACATAATTTAGGCACACACTTGAAATAACTGCTCATGTTAAGAAGGTGAGTGAAAATAACAAGAGAGATATAAAGAGAAAGAGAGAGAGAGAGAGAAAGAAAGCAATCGAGGGAGCTGATGGAGAGCTTGAGAAGCGAAAGATAAGAACGGTGAAGCAGAGAAAAGGTGAAAAAACTAGAGATGGTGGGAATAGAAGGCAAAGAAAGAGGGAGGGAAAAAAAGGAAGAGAAGGCAAGATATAGACCGAGTTGGAAAGTATGAAGGAGAGAAACGAGCTAGCTGACAGAAAGAAACATGAACATGGAAAGAAGCACGGGATTGAAAAATAATTTGAATGTTGATGCTTTCTGAGTGACTTGTGATTGAGTGAATGATAAATGGTTTTGATTTTTGATGATGTTGTAATAATGAACAAGCGTGCTAGTAATTATTAAATTGATTTTCCCTGCATTTTCAACACAAATATTATTTAACAGCAACATAAAATCTATGACACACGTTTGCCAAATAGGGGCAAATTCATGCAAACTTTAAAAGGGAGGGGCATTAAAATTCTGAGAATACCCCACCCCTTCCCCAAAAAGACCACTAAAATTGAAGGTGAATTAAAGATGACATTTTTGCTCCAAAATTCACTTTAAGACAGACAGATGTTTCATGAAAAATATATGGTGAACAAAGGGGATTTTGCCCCCATCCTCCCTGGATCCGCCCCTGGTGAACTCTGACTCCTCTCTGATTATCTTTCTCTACATATCTCCCTGTTAATATAAAAAAAAGTCACAAATTTATTTTCGTAAATTTGTGATTGAAATTCACTTAATGACAAAAGTGTATATTTTACAAAGATTTATAGTGACCAAAGATGATACGGCTCCTTCCTCCCTGGATATGACGCCCCTGAAACAGAGGCGGCGGAACATCGGCTCGGACAAAGAAAGTGGAGGGGCACCTTTTGTCTGCCAAACAGTAGGTGCCCCTCCACTTTCATGGTATGAGCCTGACGTTCCGCTGCCTCTGCCCTGAAATATGACCCCTCTCCTTTTCTATAATCTTTGCATAATGTAATCGTTTATACTCGCAAAAGAATAGCTTTATTCTCTATTTATATCTTTCTACGTAATGTAATGGTTTATTAAAAAAAAATTGATTTCAGCTTAATTGTGATTGGAAATGCAAGCAATTTCAAAGCCAATTTTCAAGGCCGTCTCACGGACGTGTACAATGTCATTTCAAGGTCATTTTAAAGTCATTTTGAGGTAATATAGGGTTTACAGAAGACAAAGATAATAAGGAAAATAATATTCTCTCTCTTATATAATGTAAATATCCGTCATGGTACCAGGAGAACGTTTATGTAGCCCCTTAGACACGTAAGGAATCTTGGCGAAAATGGTATCAGGGATTGACTTGTTTAACCTTGGTCACGCGCGAATGTCAGAATAGCGCGCGTGGAGCAAAAAACATGCTTTTTTAAAATTCCTTGATTTAGACACTTAGGGACAGAATTTTGGAAAACCGTTTGCATATTCAGATTCTGCAGCATTTATACTACAAAACAGTGTTGAAATCTCATTTTTGAAAAATTTTGCCCTAAGGGCCGTTTTGTCGCGTCGCGGCCCATATGTTGTTGCTATGTTGTTGCTATAGCAACAGAAATAATGTGCCATTACCTTGTAATGGAAATATTTTTAAACTTATGTCATGTTTTCATGCTTTTTCCTGCAAATATCATAATTTTCGGAATAATTAGGCGTTTCCATGACAACCGCCATTGCTATGATGTAACCATGACATTGTATAATAATCAAGCTCTACAGAAAATTTTAAGAACATCCCAAAATTGTGACAACTCGCCGTCTACTAAAAGCCTAAAATGTTCATAGATTACATAGGATCATAAGTCAGCCAAAAAACGTCAACGGAAAGTGTTTTTAGAGGTTACACTGTTGGCCCAAAAGGACTGCAAAACCGACTAAAAGGCAACATTTTTGTTTCTCGGAAATGCGTCTTCAGTTCTTTGTTTTTACCCAAGGCTTATTGTTTTGAATGGTATTTAATTGTCTTGTTTGCAATATGTAAGTCTTCACAAAAAAAGTATATGGCTAATGACAATGCCGGTGTCACCGGATTAGATGCCCGTGCGGGTGAGCTGTCTCTACGGACACCTCATCCGGATCGAAATCAAGATTACATGTTCAGGGACATCTCATCATGAGCCCGGGCTGAAGCTTTACTACTGAAGTTAGAAGAATGTAAGGGGAAGCGTGACAAGATTTATGACTTTGAGACAAAGGGTCTGAAAACCCATCCAGGGTAAGGTGGTTGGAAGAGGGTGAAAAAAAATCGTAAATATTTTTTTGGTAATTTGGAGAAGAGGTCTTGGCAAAGGAAAAATATAAGTAGACTAAAGAATGGCAAGGATGAATTCATTTTTTATTCTCCTGCTATTTTGAAAAATATACATGGATTTTACTTTAAATTATATTCTTTACCAAATGACTTCCAGAATATCCCAGATGAAAACGTTGCTAATGATTATTTTGATAGCTTAGAAATTCCCAAATTATCTGAGGACGATAAAAGGTTATTGGAGAATCCTCTTTCTAAATGTGAGTTATTTGACGTGGTCAAATCTGTGAAGATAAACAAGACTCCAGGTTTTGATGGTATTCTTATTGAAGTTTATAAAGTATTCTGATCTGATATTTCTGATTTGTTGTTAGATTCTTTTAATTATTCTTTGCAGCATGGAATGATGCCCTCTTCACAAAGGAATGGTATCATTTCCCTACTTCCTAAGAAAGGCAAAGACCCTTTGCTGATCAGAAATTACCGACGTATAACCTTATTGACTACAGACCATAACATTTTGGCAAAGTGCCTAGCTAACCATATAAAGCGTTGTATACACGACCTCATTCACTCTGACCAAAATCCGGTTTTTGAAAGGTAGAAGTATTGGTCACAATATCCGTTTGATTTTTGACATCATCGAGTATACTGATTTGAATGATATTCCAGGTTCAATTGTTTTAATTGATATTGAGGAGGCATTTGACAGTGTTTCTCATATTTTTTTTTTTCAAACTTTGCAACATTTCAATTTTGGTTCAAATTTTATTGATTCAATAAAAACCCTATACACGGCTCGTCAAAGCTATGTAATGAATAATGGCCTTTTAATTGATCGTATTGCGATGAAAAGAGGTATATTTCAAGGGTGCCCTATTTCTCCGTATTTGTTTTTGTTTGTAATCGAGATAATGACTCTTTCTATCCGTCAAAATGAACATATTTTAGGTATTCCTATTGAAGATCAAGAGGCAAAGATTTCTTTTATTTGCTGATGATTCTCTGTGTTTTTGGATGGATCAGATAATTCCTTTGTTCAACTCTTTGAAACTTTGTCAAAATTCGGTCAGTATTCTGGCTGTAAAATCAATTTTTAGTAAAACCGAAGCAGTTTGGATTGGGTCTAAGAAGGACTGTCAGTATTTACCTCCTATCAATCCTAGTATCTCTTGGAAAAGAAACCATTTCAAATGTCTTGGGGTGAATCTGTCTTTAAACGTTGGCTCAATTTTTGAAATAAACTTCAATGATAAATTGAAAGGAATTGAACAAACCATTTATTGTTGGCTAATGAGAAATCTGTCTGTGATTGGTAAAGTTTGTTTGTTCAAGTCTCTTGTGCTACCCCAATTGATTTACCTCTTCTCCGTTTTGTGGATTAAAATCCCCAAATCCTTTTTCAAAAAGTTGGATAAAATATTTCTCCAGTTCATCTGGAGTGGCTGGTCTTAAAATGATTGATCCCTTTACCTCTTGTATTGCTCGAAAGTTGGCACGGGTGAGTATTTACTTGATGATAACTTTAATGCTGATTAGAAAACTATTGAACTATCTTTCTTGAAAAATATAAGTGATGATGTCTTACTTCTATGGAAAGCTCATGCTCCTGAGAATGTTTTGAATAGGTTGGGTAACATACAATTAGCTAAATCCCTTCGTTCTTGGTATCTGTTTAGAGAAAAGGCTACAGTAGAATTTTATGATTTTGAATATTCTGAATTGAGTAGATGTCAGGTTCTTTAATTTAACAGATCGATTCGTTCAAAATCAAAGCAATATTTTTATTGCCCTTCCTGGCTTGACAGAAATATCAGTACCAATGCAGACCTGTTTAACCCACCTCATCCTGGATATAAGCTTTTTGAGGAACTACTTTTAGATTTCAATATTCCTACCACTGATAGAAGGAAATTTAATTTTCTGTTGAGAAATATGCCAAAAGAATGGATTGAGAATTTTGATTGTGACATTGTTGGTGTACATGATACCATAGTTTTGAAATTACTGAGCTATAAAAAGGTCCCAAATAATGTATACAATTTACTACTTGCTCCTCATAGCCCTGATAAAGGATATGCCTTTTGGACTAACAACTTATACCAGTATCACCCAACACTAACTGGGAAAAGGTTCATATTACAAGTTTTTTCTGCACCATTGATACTGGAATTAGATCTTTTTATGTTAAAATTTTCCACAGAGCAATTACTTTGAACGATTTTCTTTATAAGATCAAGAGGAAAGACTAACCAGGCTGTGCTCTTTGTAATAAAAAAGAGGAAACAATGATTCACTTATTTTGTGATTGTGAAAAATCAATTCCAATTTGGCAACATCTTTTCTTAGTGAATCACCGAAAAGGTGATCCTAATTTCAATATTTCAAATTTTGAAAAACTATTTGGATTTTTTAAGGATAAATTTATCTCATTTATTTCTACTGCTGAAATATCATGTATATTGTTGCAGATTTAATGACAGTACCCCTAATTTTGTCTTTTAAATCCTTCGTGAAAAAAACAAAAGGATACAGAGTACAATGTCGCAAAAAAAGAAAGAAACAGATTATCTGCCCACTTTAAGAAATGGCATTTAATGTTTAAAACTATACATTTTATCGTTTATATTGACCCCCATGTCATTGTGTAATTCTTGCAACCACCCGACTATTCTAACTATGCACAGAAATGCTTGTACAATTTGTGTGAGATCCTCCAGTGGCATGAATGGGCTACACCGGGGCTCTGGACCGCAACAATTAGGTCGTTTTTGCTTAGCATGGAAATTGAGAGTTAGGGCTGGCTTGTATCATGTTTGGAATATTTTGTGGTTTGTTCACGTCTAAACTTCATATATATGAACTATATATGAACTCTTTGTGAGACGGGATCATTGAACTTAGGAGGTGCGCATGAATACCATAGGTTTTCATAGAACCCCTTTTTTCTTTATCTCAAATTTTTCAAATTTTGTTTTTAGTCATACAATTCAAGCATATCTTCGTTGCACAGAGCCTGCACTATTTCAAGAGTCTTTCATATACGTTTGTTTCATCTGTAAATGGGATAGAATTGGTTTCGTTCGGCTTAGCGGTGCTTCTGTCCTCGGGGTATCCCACGTTCTATTTTGTAGTACATGTACTTGTAATGTTATGTTTCTTGGGTTTTTTTTTTCTTCTGCCGCCTTTTCCAAGAGTTTATCTTATTTTGTCTACCTTTCCTTTTTTATTTATATTTTTTAATGCATTTATGTAATGTATTTGTATATTGACTCCTGCCAATCATGTAAATATGTGATTCTGCTGATTTACTTTAATAAAACATACCCCCCCCCCCAAAAAAAAATAAATAATCGAACGGACGGCATAGCAAAAAGGAAATCTTGCCTTCCATATCATTTAAGCCACAAATTTCCCTTTGTCGTTTTTGTTCTCATGTGGTCATGGGGGTTTTCAACGTTTTCAAAGTTTTACTCAGATTTGGCACAAATGGATTTTGAAATGACATTTTCAAAACAACCTTCCTCAGTATATAGTATTTGGAGCATTGTTACCAAGATATCTGTTGAAAACACAACACTTTATACACTGGGAAAATGAAGTATTATTGTCAGACATAAATGTTAGTAACAATAACCGTTTGTTTTAGTTTCGGTTTTTCTGAACTGTTAGAAAAGTTGTTTAAAATCATTAGCTTGTTTAAAATATGAACCTTCCAGCTTTTGTTTAAAACCCAACCCAGTGAGTTTTAAAGAACGATTCTAACAGTGCAAACACTACAGTGCGTCCCCCCAAAAAACTTTACACTTTTGAAATTGCTGCCAAATGAAAAATACATGATTCTGGAAGAAAAGGTTTATATGTATGGATAGCTCATGGACTCAACTTTCATATGAGACCAAAAAGGCTGAAAATAATTCATGCTTGGGTGAGCACTGCTCACGTTTGTAAAGGGTATGAAAATTAGGTTGCGCAGGAATTGCACCTTTCAATTTGTGAGAGACGAGTCCTTTGGAGGTTACAGAAGTGGGGGTGATATGATGAATTCATGATCAGTTGCAATCAGTTTAGGTTTGCTGAGTGAATTTTATTGTTTATTAAATCAAAATTTTATGCATGAGTGAACGGGAATTGCATTCATTATTGTAGCATTGTACCTTTCCCTGGTAGACTCAGTGGTGTGTTCATGGGAGTCAGGATTGGGTGATGGTACATGTTGCAAGGGAGGTGAGAAAGTTTTGACTTTGTTGGGTAGATGGGATAAGGGTCAAGAGGACAGTATCCCCCACCCCCTCCCCTCTCTCTCTCTCTTGCTTCCTGTGTGCTGGTGCACATTCAATTCACATTCTTTGGTCTCCACTCCAAATTATCCCAACCACCATCCCTTGTCCCTTATGAAGAGAGCAAGATTGTGCTTTGAAGGAAAAGGTGGACATGTGGACCACTGAAACAGCAAACTTTGATTGTTAGTTTCCATTATCATTTATTTTCCCCATTTTCTCTCTTACAAGATGGATTGTTAGATTGTTGGATGGATTACAGTTGTAAAATTGAAATGAATGAAAATCAACTGAAAACAAAGACTGACATGTTCATTTTACCAATTTGTGTTACACTGTACCGTTTTTCTTGTCCGAAACTCAACTGCTAAAATGACTGGTTGGTTGGATAAACTTTGATTGAGTGATTGACTGAGTTATTGATTAATTATGATTGATTTACTGAATAATTCATTGATTGAAACAGCTGAATGGTGGTTGAATGCTTGATTGATTAATTGACCGACAGAATGCGATTGAGTTCAGGTGTCAGGTGGTGATACCAGTCCCAGTCCAATTTTGGAAATGCAGGTAGAATTCGGGATAGAGGAATGTGGTCGGGATATTTTGGAGAGAAGACCAACGGATGTGAATTGTCAAGATATGCACAAGCACACCCAGGAAGAGAGAGAGAGAGAGAGAGAGCGGGGGGGGGGGGGGGGGAGCATGCATGTCCTCTTAACCCTTATCCAATCTACCCAACAAAGTCCTACCTTACATCTCACCTCCCCTGCACCATGTACCATCACCCAATCCTGACTCCCATGAACACACCACTGAGTCTACCAGGGAAAGGTATACAATGCTACAATAATGAATGCAATTCATGTTCACTCATGCATGAAATTTTGATTTAATAAACCATAAGATTCACTCAGCAAACCTAAAGTGACTGCAACTGATCATGAATTTATCATATCCCCCACAATTTTGTAATCTCCAAAGGACTTACCTCTCATAAATTGGAAGGCGCAATTCCTGCGCAACCTAATTTTCATACCCTTTACAAAAGTGAGCAGTGCTCACCCAAGCATGAATTATTTTCAGCCTTTTTGGTCTCAGGTGAAACTTGAGTCCATGAGCTGTTTTTCTCATGACAGAAAAAACAAGAATTTAATTATATCAAGTTTTTTCACAAGCGTTTTTGATGACTGTTAACCTGTTACTCAGAGCTTTGTTTCTCTTCTCTACAAATCCCTAAATTAAGCATTGTGTTGACGCCCATGTGATTTCTCTGTCTTGACGATTTCCGAATCATTCGAATAAAGTTTGTCGCTCTTTGTCAGACTTAGATGGCGCTAATTCCATGGCGGTGAATGTGTATATTTTATTCAAAACAAAAAAAAAAGTATATTGACCACCTGTCGATGCTGAAAAGAGAAGATAATTTGCGTGAAAGTGAAATTGAACCTCTCTACTACAAATAAGGGTCCAGCTCGATATCAAGGAGCCTGTTTATCCCTTTTTATCATAGATTTTACCCCTTGAATGAAAAAGGATGAACCATCAGCATGACGTAACAAACGTCAACTCCATAATATAACATAGATGGCGCTATTTCTATGGCGGTGAATGTGTATATTGATCATCTGTCGGTGCTGAAAAGAGAAGATAATTTGCGTGAAAGTGAAATTGAACCTCTCTACTACAAATAAGGGTCCAGCTCGATATCAAGGAGTCTATCCCTTTTTATCATAGATTTTACCCCTTGAATGAAAAGGGATGAACCATCAGCATGACGTAACAAACGTCAACTCCATAACATTTCGCATTAGTGCCTAAGAGAGACGCCAGAGCTATGTCATGCCGACCTCCGTAATCATGGTAATGGTGACCAGTGCAGGGTTTCCTCGAAAATGCTACCTCGTAAAGAAATGAAATGCTGCTTTTGTATTCAAATTACAACATAGAGGAAAGGAGAGAGAGAGAGAGAGAGAAGGGGGGGGTAGAAAGAGAGGTATAGAGAGACTTGTGTGGGAAGGAGTGTGTATTTATGAGAGAGAGAGAGGGGCAGAAAGAGAGGCAGAGAGATAAAGAAATATTGAAAGAGAAAGACGCATAATAGAAAGAGTGAGGGGGAGCAAAGGAAGAGAGAGAGAGAGAGAAAAATAAAGAAAAAGGGGAGGCAGGGAGAGGGAGTTATATAAACCCAACTTTCATCACTTTATTACTCCAAATAATCAACATGTTTACGTTGCAGAATCAGCAGATTAGCCGTTTTGTAGCCGTTTCCCGCTCTTCTATAGCCGTTTTGTAGCCCTTTTGAAAACGGCTGCAAAACGACTACAAAACGGCTAGAAAACTGCACTTTGCAATTTTGGTTCACTGTGATATAATATGAATTATGGATATATACCATATTGGGTATTTCTTTTGCAGAATATTTCACTTTGTTTGATTGTTACAAGAAAATGCCCTCAACGTGGAAACAGTATTTTCTTCAGCATGATTTCCACACTCTAGTGACTCCTCTATAGGCTCTACTCCAGTAATAACTATTGATGGTATGATTAAAAAGTCTGTTGATCTGCCCAAACGACAAATTTGTTCTATGTGCATGCAAATTAACAATCCCTCTACTTCATCTTGTTTTAATCGCCTCCATGAACTGTATAACTATCAAGAAGCAACCATTGTTAAGCTAATGAAGTTGCCGTTCACGCTTTCAATTGACACTAGGTTACGCGTGTTCCAGTTGAAAATTGTCCATAACTTAAAACCAACCAAGGTCTGGTTATGTCGTATAAATAGAATTACAAGTGCAACCTGCTGTTTTGTTACAACAATGATGAAAATCCCGAACATCTTTTTGTTTCATGTAAGGTCATTGAACAGTATAGGGGTAAATACAGCTTTTCCGGGGCTTTCCTTCTCTCCATTTTATCAACTAAAAATATTCTTTTTGGGGTTGACAGAGCGAGCCACGTCAAGGTACGTTTTCATTATTAACTTATTGCTTTTGCTTGGGAAGCACTATATTTTTAGATGCAGAAACTTAGAATCTTTACCATCCGTTCACCGTTTCGTACATTATTTAAGATAGTTTCATACTATCGAAAGATATATTGCTGAAAGACGCAATAAACTACACATACATGAAACAAAGTGGGGTTCAATTTTCGAGATGCTAGATAATTTTGTTTGAACAATGTTGTAGTGAATGCTTAAATGTTGAAGATTTTTTTTTTTTAAAATTTCAATTACCATTTGCTATTTTAGTTAGACAAAAGCTGATGTCCAGGTTATTATGCTCTTAATACTTTGTAGATCCATTCATTAGTTTGTATTTTCTTTGACCTATTTTAGTATGTACTGCAAATGCTTTGTATTTCTTGTTTGTGTTCTTTTGAATATATGGATCAATAAAAAAAACTGATCAAATTATAAAAAAAATATTGTCGATCCTTACCGCAATATTCGTGTCAAGTGTAATAATGATATGTCTTTATCACCTGTCTATATCCCTTTGACCGGTATCATTCACTTTTATTTTCATGAATGCTGAGAGTGGAGTGTTCACCATTAATAAAGACGAAATTTGCTTTTAGCAAGTTAATGCAATATGAATGATAAAATCATTTTCCTCCTTATTTCTCATATGCCCAATATTTCCTTCATCATAATTTGCTACTTTGTCTTCATAGCATTCATGTTAAGATGAACGTAGTGCTAATGCTGAGTCTGTCTTTCGCCATGAAATATAAGTGCTTATTTCCTCCTAAGTGCGTCATTTAGGAGGAAACACAGGAAAATCCATCCCATATGCTCTGTGTACAGAAACAATAAGCCAGTGTCTTCCTCTTTGCGTGCTAGCCTACAAGCCTTTGTCTATAAATTAGTTTCGATCGCAGTACTTCATTCATACCAACAAAACCGACCCCGAATCGGCAATTAATAGTGTAATGAAGAAGAAGACGATGAAGAAGAAGAAGATGAAGAAGAAGAAGAAGAAGAAGAAGAAGTCGAAGAGGAAGAAGAGGGAGAGAGAGAGAGAGAGAGAGAGAAGGGAAAATGCAGCGTGACAAATCTATTGTAACTTAATATGCATTTACCTTCACTTCGTACCTCGTCTGAAAGAGGAAGACTAATAACGTGACTCTCATGCATGCATGGCAGGCGTGATCACCATAGGGCTGTGGGATCGCTTGCGTGATCAGTATATGAGTAATGCAGTTGCAAAGGTCAAATACCAGCATCTCTTAAAGGGGCTAGAAAATGAGAAATCATGGGGAAAGGCAGGGTGATCTCGGATGAGTGAAGGGGAATGCAGTCGACCGCTCGAGTTTCAAGAAATTCTACAGTTCTAAACAACTGTGATTTATTGACGTACGTGTTTCAAATTTCGCGCAATGAAAAAACTAATAAACAGCTAGTCATATGGAAAAACAATTACATGGCTAGCTCCCTAGGAGAGCCCAAGGGGTGTTACGTAATCCGCGGCGACGACGTGTCGGGAAAAGGCAAGGAAGTTTAATGGCTAGACTAACAAACCAGAAGTAAACTATATTTTGTATTTTGAAATGTTTGAGCATTATACAAGACGTTTCTTCGAGTGAACACGATGAGACCTGTTAAGAGTCTAAACACTTAGAGTTGTTGAGAAATGTGAGAACCCGAAGTGTATGACTAGGTTGAGTTCGGTAAACTTCGTGCTGTCCGAACTGTTATCGCACTAGTCCGACGGGCTCGCATAACGGACAGATTATAGTGTACAATGCAAGTAAACAAGCCTTTTGCAAATTCGTTTCCCTCATGATTTCCCATTTGTTGGCTTCTTTAAAAGACATCTCGCAAGCGAAACTTTGCATTAAATGTATTATTGATTATCATAATTATTTACATGGGAGGCAGGGGGTGGGGCGAGCCCCCTGTGATTTTTCAAGTGACAAAAAGAAGAAGAAGAAGAAGAAGAAGGAGAAGGAGAAGAAGAAGAAGAAGAAGAAAAAGAAAAAATAAGGAGACAAAACAAGAAAGAATAGAAAGGAAAAATAAAGGATTGGGTCATGTAACTATATAAAACGCTTATTTTTCCATTTAAAACGTAAACAAATGTTCAGGCCCTCTTCGCCCGAATAGTTTCTTTCAGAAAGTAAGCTGAGATATGCAGTCGTGCAATCTTTGTTCTATGCAAGAAAAGAGTCACAGCGGAGGATGTGAAATACCTTGACCTTGAATCAGCTCTTATTCTCCTTCATCCCTTTTTCCCTCTTCTTCTTCCTTCTCCTCCACTCCGCCCTCTTCTCCTTTTTCAATAGGCTCTTCTTCTTCTTCTTCTTCGTTTTCTCCTTCTTTCTCTCTTCTTCCTCTCTTTTCTTCATCTTCTGTCGCTCCATGTTCCTCCTCCTTTGCCTGTTCTCCTTGTTCTTTCGCTGTTCTCCTTTCCTTCTCTTTCCCCTATTTTCTCCATTCTTCATATTCATTTTTTTCTCAACCGTCTCCACATCTAGCTTACCCTTTATCTCTCACCTACCATGCCTACCCCGTACTTTCTCATCTCTTTCACCTTTCCTTACCTCGTTCTTACTTCCAACTTTTACGAACACGTTCAGAAAAAGAGAATCTTATCATTATTTTCTTATCCTGTTGCCAAACTATGCATGATTAAGTAGTGACCATTTATGATCATTATAATTTGTATTTGTGTAACAATTATTTGTATTTGTTTATATATTGTGTAACCTGCCATGATTTCGGTAAGGGAATATGGACATGGTCTTGAATGTTCACATTCATTCCTTTTGATGAAAGAAAGACATGCTTCAACAATCCATGGGTCATCTAGCCCCCTATCAAAATACCCTGGCGTCGCCCGTGTTTCTAGACGTGTATGGTGCTCGTGGTTATATTAATCGAGGCATTAATCGTAAAATGTGTCATACTAGTCTAGGCCTCGTTTCACATGATCTCAATTATATGTGAAGCTTGTGAAATCTAGGTGTAAGTTGCCCCCTTTAAAAAAAAAATATATCACACATTTTCACTTACACACATCGTTTGCTGGCTTAGATAAGGGAGGGCCCAAGGGGGCCATGGCCCCCACTGCTGATCGGCGAGCAAAAAAAAAAAAAAAAAAAAAGGAAAAGAAAAAGAAAAAGAAGAAGAAGAAAAAAAGAAAAATGGAACTGCTAACACAACAAATCATTAAACTAACTCCAATATTCCGTCAGTGCTCGAATGAGGACATAGGCGTAGCTAAGGAGGGGGTGGGGGCTCAAAGAGACCATGACCCTCTCTTGATCGGAGAGAACAAAAATGAAGAGAGAAGGAGATTGGTCTATACCACTTTACCAAGACCTTATAATGAAATTAAAATGCGCAAATGCCATTTTGATGCACATATTATTTTCAAAATTACCCTGATGTGGGAGGGGAAACACCCTCCCCCGTTGAGAAATAGCTTCATCACTGTCTTTGGTCCCTTAACTCTTTTCTTCCATCCTCCCTGAAAAACGCTGGCTTCGTACACCATTTTTATTTGTGTGTAACCTCAGAGCCTTCGGCTTACTTCGAACCATCGGGTGATCGCGTCGGGCCGTGTAATCGCGTTACCCGACTTTTCGTGAAAACAGCCCCCTGTATTTACGAATGGTCGGGTAAATCGTGTGGTAAAAATGTGATTTTTAGCAATTGTGGTCATTGACATAAGACTAATCTTTTACGCGAATATTCGTGAGAAAACTACCTTCAAATGACGAAGTATCGGGTAAAAAAATAAATTTTGATATCAATCTATTTATGATATGCAAGTACTTCAGTTTCAGTGGCGTAACAGCCGGGGGGCAGGGGGGGGGGGGCAGAGTGCCCCCCCCCCTGAAGGATTTCAGCGGGAAA